>JAOVVI020006088.1:0-15915 GCA_028571085.2 Nepenthes alata | reverse complement strand
GAGAACTAAATTTGTCTGACGAGTAGTGGCCAAGTAATTTTGAATGGCAATTATGTGATTTAGCAATTATTGTTGATTGGAAGCTAATTGGGCTAATAGCTGATTTAGAATTTCAAATTGACTAGAGTCCATGATTAGGTCAGAAGTATTATAGAAAATAATGCGACTACTTTGCAAGTGTATGCAATACCAATACAACTAACGACATCGATATCAATAAACAATTAAGGCAATCCAAACCAATATAAATTTTTTTTTTGTGAGATTTCGCATGGTTCAAATCATACAAGCAAATATTAATAATCTATTAAAATAATAAAGTAAAAATCAATTATAATACAATTGTACCCACTATAAAGTTAGTAGAATGTGAAAGGGATGAATGTTTGTGTGGTCATTTTTTTCTTTTTTTGTAAATGACATACACAGATAAAATTAAATACTATTAAAGATAAGCAAAAATATGCTACTTAAAATAAAATAAAACGAATGCACCTAAATATAAAAGATGATGAGAGCTTTCAGTCTAGTGCTCCTTTTTTCTTTCTCTCTCTATCTCTTTTCTATTTCTTTCTTTTTTTCTGTTTTTCCCCTTTTTTTCTCTCTTTTTATCTTTTTTTTTTGTTCTGTTTTTTTCTTTTGTTTTTCTTTCTTGCTTTGCTGTTTTTGCTTTTTTGTTTTTTTTAATCTCACTTGGACTTCAAAGCCCACACAAAGAGAGAGCAGAGTCACGGATGCTCAGGCAGCAATGGTGGCACTCGCTCGGTTACATGACAACAACGGCAATGGTGATGAAGGCGACGGCAACGAAAGTGACGATAAAAATGAAGATAAAAATAATGACTAAGAAGACGGCAACGAAAACGAAGATGAAGATAAAAGAAGATGAAAACGAGGAATCAGCACAACCCGATTCGTGATTTCTCTCTTTGAGATCTCAAATTCCTTGTTTTTTTTTTTTTTTTGCAGAAAGGTGGCTGCAAGGGTTCAATTGGGCTATGGCGTGGGCGGCCAGTTTAGGGTTTGATTTAATTGGCGTCGGTGGAACTTGGGTGCTGGGCTTTCAAGTGAGGGGTCGACTTGAGTTTCGGGTGAGTGGTCAATTAAGGTCTTAAGGTGGTTTGGATGTTATTTTGCGCTTGATTTGGCTTGGCGGTGACTTAGGATGTGGTGGTCGTGGCGGTTAGTGCCGATGTGGAGAATGGTTTTGGTGGCGACGGGTTCTTCCTCCTGTTGCAGCGGCACCGACTGTTACGACTTCGTTGGCTATGACTGCTTCTTTATGTCTCTCGACCCTTTTGATTTGGGTGATGTAGAGAACGGTTTCGGTGGCAACAGGTTCTTTCTCCTGCTAGTGCGGTGGCGCTGACTGCTACCACTTCATCGGCGGTGGCTTCTACTTCGTTTCTCTCGACCCTTTTGAGTTATTTTATTTCTTTTATTCCTTTTTTTTCACACTCGTTTTTTTTTTCATAAACTCTCACACTTTCTTCTTTTTTTTTTGTCAATAATCTCTCTTTTTTTCTTACAAAGACAATTTTTTTTTTCAAAATAACAGGAAAATAAAAATAGATGATATGTCGTCTACTGGAAAAAAATGCAAACTAGATACCGGGGTATGAGACGGTGGGTCAGCATAGTGGGTGATAATGCTGGTTGCACAGGAAGAATGTTACCGGTTGGACAATGAATGGTAGGATAGTAGAGTTGGTGGACTTGGTAATATTGCTGGTTGCTAGGTAGGGATTTAGTCTTTGATACCAAATTTGATGCGGTGAAGAAGGAAAGTAGAGGAGGAGAAGGAGAACAAAAGGAAGAGAGACCAGAGAAAGAGGTAGAGACTAGAAAGAGAGAAGACTAAGAGGGAGAGGGGAAAGAAAGCACAATTACTCAAATTCATTCAATTCATCAACTCTGAATCAAACAATAGAATTAAGGTTCTTATATAGGAAACCATATTCTTAGGATAATTTGGAAACAAAATCAAATCTAAGAATTTCTAATTTGTAAATAACATAAATTGAAAATGAAATATTTCTATGTGGAACTAAAATCAAATCTAATTTGAAAATAAAATCAACGCTATTTTAGAAATCAAAATAAATCAAATCTCTATATCTATTTGGAAATAAAACCAAATTATATCTTTGAATCAATGATATCCACATCAAAAGGGAAGCTAGCTAGAAGTTCTTTCTCAAAGTCAAAGCAAGTGAGGTTTGGCTATATGGTTGTAGTTTAAGATGTACCATGTCCTCTATAGAAAAATTTCTTTATGATGTGGCATCGGCATACTACTTCATTTGATTTGGAGCCATAGCTAATTTTTCTTTAAGAAAATTTGAAATAGCTATTCTGTCATGGATATGGTGTCATGTGATAAAGAATTGTCCAACCAGTCAACCATAGGCAGTGAATCCATCCACTGTTGGGGTTCGTGGGAAGTCATACACCTCAGTTAAGTTTCAAGGCACTGATTCTCTCTCTCTCTCTAAAACCAGGGTTTGAAGATGGTATTGTACTCAGTGTATTATGTGCCCAACCTTTTGAAAAGGGCTAGCCAAAATTGCTAGTCAGACCTTGCCTCTGTCACAAAATTGCTTGTCAGACATTGTCTCTGTCACTGACGCACTAATGATATGTTATGGTAGCCCATGTAATTTAGCTACATTATTGAGGAAAACGCAGCAATATTGGAGGCAGTGAACGGGTGTGAAAGACTGGAAAATAGGCATACTTGGTCATATTATCTACCACAACCAATATGGTATCCCAGCCACTTTGATCTAGGGAGACCTTTAATAAAATCCTTTGATACTTTGCGCCATGATTGTGAGGTAACTGGTAAGAGTTGCAAATACCAAGATAAGAAATTCTTTCAAATTTATTCCTCTAACAGATGTTACGTGTAGCTACACGTTGGGGAATTTGTTTTGATAGTTTTGGCCAAAAGAAATAGTAGTGAAGCCTGATAAGTACACAACACCTTAGAATGGCCCCCAATCAAAGAATCATGGAAATGTTGAATCAATTTTAGTCTGAGATCATCAGCTATGTCAATATGAAAGCAATTGTCAGCTTAAGAAGGCCATTGTTGAATAAAATGGGGGTCAGACACTGGGATCAACGGTTAGAAGAAGAATTAATTCGGCTGCCAAAGTATCTATGTCATAGATGTTTATGATTTCTGAAATTCAAGTTCGGCGAGTGATTGCGATCATGGCAGAAAGTTCAGCTTCCTCCGCTCAGGATAAAGCATTAGCCACAATATTCTCTTTTCCCTTCTTGTAATAAATACCATATAGGACTCCCGAGAGTTTAATTGAGTTTTGTCTGTTGAATAATTGTAGCAAGTCTTTGTTCCAGCTGATATTTGAGGCTTCAGCGATCTGTTTTGATAATGAAGTGATTGCCAAAGAGAGGATGTTCTCTATTTGGTGACAGCCATGATAATAGCAAGCAATTCCTTCTCATATATGGGCTTATTCTTGCATTTACTGACAAAAGCTTTGGTAATGGTTCTCACTTGCTGCATATCAACAATATGCTCTGTCAGAGGCATCAGCATAATGAAAGCTTTAGTGAAATAAAGCAATGTTAATTCAGGAGCTTGTGAACTTCAGTTGTCAAAGTGTTCTGCTTCCAAAGACCAGTAGAACTTAACTTCATAAGTGATCCCTTAAGAATTTTTGAGATATCACCATATTGATGTACGAACATCCTATAGTATCCTGTCAATTGTAAATATCCTCTTAAGGCTTTCAAGGACTTGGGGGTGGCAGTGAGCCATAGCAGTGATTTTGGAAGGGTCTGTTTGCACCCCAGGTCCAGAAAAAAAAAGGCGACCCAGACACTCTATTTGCAGACAGAACACGTAGTCTTCTTTGCAAATAGGTGGTGTTGTTTCAATAGGAGAAAAACGGAATGAAGGTGTTGGAAGTGGTGCTGTCCTAGTGATTTGATGTTAATAAATATGTCGTCAGAAAATTAAGATATACTTTCACAGTAAGGGATAAAAATTATCTCATTAGTACCTGAAAAGTAGCTGGGGCACAAGAAAGGCTGAGAGGCAATACACAGAACTCATAGTGGCCATGATGAATTTTGAAGGTTATTCTGTAAATGTCTTCTTCATGCATACATTAGGTGATACTTGAAATTGAAAACAAGTTTGGAAAAGTAACAAGCAACATGTAGTTCATCCAACAACTAACCAATATTGGGAATGGGATTTTTTTAGGGTGATGTTATTGAGATGCCCATAGTCAATGTGAAATCACAACTACCAACCTTCTTTTTGACTAGGTGGGTTGGTGATGCAAAAGGGCTTGTACTGAGTTGAATTAAGAAGGATTGTAGCATCTCAGTAACAAATGTTTTGATTTCTGTTTCCTAAAAATGAGTGTATATATAAGGTCTATGTTGAACAGGTGTGGAATGGGGTTTCAATGGGATCTCTGTGGTGGTAAACATGATCATTCAGAACATATATCCTGAAATTTCTGATGTAGATCATACAATTAGGCGATTGAGAGTATCAGAGTCAAATAGTTGAGCTATGCTGCCAATTCCATGTTGCAGTCACTTCTGAATATTTTCCTCCTGAAATGATGCTTAATGTTGTTGCTTCAATAGACCACCGCAATCGAACTTGCTTGCAATCTTTTTGGAAAGATCTTTGCAACTTATCATAGTTAAAAAAGTAATGGATTGTAAGTGTGCATCCAATCTACCACAGGTACCGTATCACAATTGCCCAATTGAAGTAGCCTAAGATCAGCTGTGAACTGATGTGCTTGCATGATCCGGGTGAATTGATTACTTTTTGCATTACTGAGCATTTTATGGCCATTAGCCACATTGATAGACAACGGGTTTTTGTTTTAATGTGGTCTAAATCGATAGAATCTTGAAGATAAGAAAGCTATGGGCACTACCACTATCCATTCTTATGCTAAGAGATTGGTTTTCAAATTCTCCCTCAATATTGACAGCATTGTGATGAGTGCTAGAAAGGCATGGACAAAAATTTCAGTAGAATCTACCTCTTCAGGAATAGTTTTCAGCTCTGTTACTGAGATTCTTCCTCAATGAAGTCCTCCTGGGTATCAAGCCATTGAGTTGTTTGTCGTTTGTCGTTGCATCTAAAAGCCCATATGTGAATTCATCATTGCACCCATTGATATAAATATTTGCCGACATATATCAATACTAGAGGCCCCCAATACGATATTTCTGACATTGTGACAATATCGCGATATATCAACATATTGACCAATATTTAAAATATTAACTGATACAAATAATAACGATTTTCAGATTTTTTTTTCCATCTGATACATCTAATAACGACATATACTATCCAATATGTTCAATACAATATGACTGCGACTGATATCAATATTTTCATCCATGTAAACTTAAACCCAAGTTTTTCTTTTGGTTCATGGTAAGGATGGGAGAGCCATAAGGAGTCATGGTTGGTTTGGGAGAAGAAACTGGGCAAAAGATTAGAAGGAAGTAATTCTAGAATTGTAAGAAGGAAGAGATGGATGTTTTGACTTGTTTTTCCTGGCAATTGCTTAAAGAGATTGTTCCTGAAGTTTGGCAATTTTAGAGGCATGAACTAGAAATGAAGGGTAAAGAAGTTTGACCATAGGCCTGAATTCATCCTTTAAGCCATTTAAGAAGCTGGATGAAGTATGATTATGTAAGAGGGGGATTTTCATGGAGCATAAGAGACCTTAGCTCCTAAAACAGCTCTTGGTAATCATCAACCAGTCCATTTTGCAACAATTTGTTGAATTCCACTGCAATATCAAGGGAAATCTGATCTCCAAACCTCCTGCAAATGTCGATATTAAACATTTCCAAGTAGTGAATGTGTTGTAAGATGTACCTTGATATCAGATCTTAATATTGTCTTCAAGAAGCATAGATTGCCCTTTTTTTTGATGAATGTCAAATAGGCTGAGATATTGTTTTTATTTATAAATCCATCCCCTAGGGTTTTGGCCATTGAAATAAGAAATTTCTAGTTTGGGTAAGGGAAAAGCAAGAAGAGGTTGGAGATTATAGTCCATGGGAGTGGGTGGTTTGGTTGAAAAAATGGCATGACACTCTAAAACAAATGCAGAGGGATTTTCACTTTGGTTCTTGAATTAGAAAAAATGGTTGTGATTATCTGGTAGTTGGAGAATGTCTCCAAGTTGCATCATGTGGTTCACGAGATTAAGTTTATGATATGTATTCATGGTGCATCTGTCAGATTGGGTTCCCATCAGTTGAAACTTTTTGTGATTTTCCAGTTGTCATTGATTCACTTGTTAGTCCAAGCTTTTCAGTTTGGTTGCCATTGATGAGCTGTATGAATACTGGTGTGAAAAAAATTTGACAATTTCAGATGAATCTTTGAGGGGACGCGAATTTTTTTCCCACAAGGAAGGAAAGTTCACTGAATCCTGGTACAAGTTGTAATGTAAGAGTTTCAAACTAGAAGGATTTAAGGGGAAGAACGAGGAGAAAACAGAAGAATGAAACAGTTCAAAGAGAAGAAGATGACTTAGCAGAAGAAGACAAATTAGTAACATAAAAAGAGACAATTCCATTGCAATTTCTCATAGAACTATGGTTGTTTCTTATCTTTATTTGTAGATACAGTGATTAATCTTGGACATTCATTCTCCAACTAATTTGCTAACTACCTAACTTTTTTCCTTGCAGCCTGGAATAATTCTGTCCCGTAGCTTTAGTTCCCGCAGCTACTCAGTTGCTATTGATACACCCAGACATCTAAGTGTTGCTGAGTGGCTGCTGTCGTCATAGCTGATTTGAAGACCATATCATATGACACATTCTTAGACAGGGGATATACCTTATTTGAGCTAGAGAAATACCATTTATACACCTACTTATACCGAAATCACCAAAAATGTGGGTTCCACCTTATTCTATTTTTTTACTCTCTCCAATCTCTCTCCACACACTAATTTTGGCAATTTCGGTAAAAATTAATATGCAAGTGTATGAATATTATTTCTGTTTAAGCTATATTATACGAAGCAAGAATGGTGAAACAAAGGAAGTGGCTAAACGTTGAGAGCTTTAGGGGTGAGCTATAGAGAGTGTGTATTGGGGAGGTGTTCCACACTCCACTCAAGAAATCTTTAATGAAGCTTTTATTTCTTACAAAAGTCTTGTATGTTTATACTTTTGGAGAGTGAACATCAGTCAAGACTAGGATGAGTTGTCTACATCACATGGGGGTGAGCTAGACAAGTGCCAAAGAGTGACATAAGGGTATTTTTGTCCCATGACTTGGAACTTCAGTTCCTTCCAACTAAGTGCAGAGTGAGGGATACCGATTTAACCTGAGCTTCATCAATCATGAGTCCATGACCCATTTATTGCCCATTTAAGTGGTGAACCCATGTATAGGAATGGATGATTGTCCCCCCCCCAAAAAAACCCTAAATGTTAGATAAATAAAAATGGAAGTATGAACATAATTCATCTAAACCAGGACTACATAGGTGCTGTATGCTACTCTTTTATTGAAAGGAAGATCAGTGCCATAACAAATACTCGTGATAAATGTAGACTTCATTTAAGTGATTTTAACACTTCTAGAACCATTTTGACTTCAGAAAGCAACCTTAAACAACGTCAAGAATATGGGACAAAAGAAAATTTTAAGCAAGTAGCTGGTCATACTCGGGGAGGCAGTCGATCTTTGGCATTCCAATAAACCTTAAGTGCCTGCTCTATCTCTTTTAAAAGCTTCCAGTTATCAGCTGCCCTACACACAACATCAAAGAAAACAATAAATAGTGTCTAATTCATGAACAGGCTGGTACCAGGGGAGTAAGGAAATAATCAGCACTCTGTTCATCACTTCCGTATGTACTACCCACATGTTCATAACAACAATGGCACCAAGGGACTAAGCATTATCACAGAGAACCAGTCAAATTTTCCGATATTGGTCCACATCATATCTACACTGGATGAGCATTAAATTATCATGGAGATAATGGATGTGAGCATGAAGAACAAAGACGCGGTCCCAAACCATCGACATATATAAAGGGCTATCATGATGTTAGACAGACCCGCTCAGACACTCCACTAGTCCAGCTACATAGTTGTACATGCCTTTTTATGTCCCAGACTCCTGTTAGGACAGATGTGCCAATGTCCAAGTATCAGAACATAATAAAACTTCAATCCTAAGATATTGGTGTCAGGTAAAAATATGACAAAGAGCTTTCACATTTACCTTTACATTTAATTTTTGTCTTAATATTTGCTTTAAAAATAAACATAATCAAGTTTGTTTTATTTGATGGGATATAATATGAAAGTAGTTCCCCCCCCCCCAAAAAAAAAAAAAACAACACACACAAATATAGGGACCCTGTATACTATCGACTATGAACTTCATTCTCTTCTATTAACTCTTCTCAAGACTGGACAACATGCTAATACAAATGTCAAACAGTGTATCTCATGCAATTGATAGAACAAATGTAACAGGAATAGCTTCACGATACCATCAGGTTTATATTATCAGATAGCCTATGCTAATTCTTCATTTCTTGTTGTGCCATTCCCTCTTTTCTATACATCATTCCTAGGGAGAAGTAACTAGAAAAAGATCGAGTTATTTCATCAAAAAGCCTCTTCCACAAATGCTTGTATAAAATTGAACCAGCGAAACACGGTGAAATGTCTTGGAATGGAGAATATGAACGGCAAAGTAGCAACAAACAGCCAAAATCATGATTGTTAAATTCATGTTACATGGAAAAAAGCCAATGAAGATATTTTTCAAATATTCATCGCATCAAACATTAAGGAAATTTTGCATGCATGGAAAGGATTTTGAAAAGATTCAGTATATCTACCTACTGACATGCAGCACATCCACCCTTCCAACCAAATGGACCAGGTATTTGTTTTAGCAACACTTACTTTCCAGCACTTCTTAGCTTTTAGTTCCTAAGTTTAGTTCTATTCAATGTTGCTGAGCAAAGCCTCCGACCAGGGAGCCTTAGCTGCCAATTTTGTATGATTAAAACTATGGCTTTTGAAACCAAAGTAAAAGGTAGCATACCAACATGGGCACATAGTGCTGAACATCAGTGCTCCAAATAAAAACACAACATGAATGAACAAATTAATTTTGCATATCACAAGCAATAATATCAAATTAAATGATTAGAAGAACAATAAAACATCAACAATGGGAAATTCTCAATGAATAAAGAAAATATAAGAAGTGGCCAGGATTCCATATTCATTACTAGATTTAGAGATAGATTTGGAAAGAAGACAGTGAATTAAGATGCAAAGCGAGAGGACACTAGAAGACTAGACAAAGGTGGAATTACACAAAGGGATGGAACAATTGCACTTAGGCAACCAAGAAATGGCTGGTCACATGAGAATGGCCAGCTTAAAGGCTAATACAAGATAAACCAATTAATGATAATCTTAACTACTAAAACTCACTTAAAACCACACATTACTCTAATTATTTACATTACATTCACACAATATGAACTAGCTAACTAACAAGTCATAACCTATTATTAACTACTTACTATCAATCTACTAACTAATGTAACGACAGGTTAATATGATGTGGAGCCTACTAGGCCCAGCCTCCTATGTGACATGGCCGAGCCATGTAACCAAGCACATGTCATGTCATGACTCATGAAAATACCCCCAGGGTGAGATCATCCCCGTCCTCCAGTATGGAAAGGTGTAAGATGATCTTACTTGAAAAAATACATTTTATCTACTTAATATATATACTAAATTATACAACATAGAGTAAGATAGCAACAGACTATAAGTGTTCTTGACAATATATCAAGAATTAATGTGATAATTTTGTGAGAACATTTAGCTTGCTCATTAGAGGACCCCTTATCGATGAAGACTCTTCCATTGAGTTTGTAATGCAAACTGAAGAAGGCCAATGTAGTAATGTTTTAAGCCAACAAGGTGGTTGTGGAAACTCTGAAACATCAAGAGTCATCAACAGGCTTCTCACAAGAATCTTAGATAACCTTATGTTGTGGAGAGGGTAGCGAAGCATTTGATTGTTTATGTTTACCTAGGTTCTTCCTCATCAACACTATCATCATCATCATCACTTGTTACTTTCAAATCTAAACAAGTATCCATGATTAAGGCTAATATTCAAATTGATTAGAACATAACAGAATTGAGTCATCTTCATTTTCATCATCTTCAATATCACCACAGTTTCCCACATGTCTTTTTTTTTTTGGGTAAGTACAGTTTCTCACATGTCATTAGCCAAGAGATGATTCTTGAGTGCTGCTGGGAGGAGTATAGCACTGAACGGTCATTTTGCAACAAGAATCATACCTTCCATTCACAAGATTTCTAGCTTGGATTGCTTCTTAACGGAGTGATAATAGATGAGGGCTTTAAATGGGGCAGAAAATTGTATAATGACAATACTTTCAACAAACCCACAAGGATCAAAAGCATGGTGAAGGATTGTTGTGTTTAAGAGGTAAGACAAATCATTTATCTCAACAAGAATGACTCTGGTGCATGTGTGCAGTAAATTCATGATAGACTCATATTTGAGAAGAAAAACATCAAAATTTTGATCTATTCTCTGAAAATATTCTTATTGGATTAAGCAAGTCAGTTTGAATTCTTCCATTTGTTGTTGTCCTGACTTCATCTTGCTTAATGTTGATATGTTTAGGATCTGTTTAATTGAATAGAATGCACAGACCGAGAGAAGACAGCAAAAAGAAATTTTGAAGAACAAGAGAGTAGAATTTTGTTACAAAATTTCATAATTCTCCTATGTTGCTGGAAATTGTATAACAGCGGTTCTTATTTGTGCTTCGTGAGTCTGAAATGCAGAATGGAGGTGCACCAATGATCCATTGAAGAAAGCAGAATTAAAAAAAAAGTGGGCAAGCATCAGAAAAAACAAACCAAAACAAATTTGCATAAATGCAAATTTCAGGACCACAACATTCCCGAACTGAAATTCGGGTGTGTTTGTGAGAAATATTTTTTGGAACTTGGAAGCGCAATGTCTAAAGAACCAGGTAAAACATGGCCAAACCAGAATACTTTGATACTTCTGTCATATTTTCGGGTTGAAGCTTTTGAAAAAAAAAATTATATAAGTTGAGTGGAACTTCTGCAGCATCAGAAACCAAATTGGCAGGATGCTGAATGCTGACATTTGTCATTTGTTTTTTAAGAAGACATGTGGAATTTGGTAAGATGAGCCAAAATTCCCAAGGAGACTTGCCCCCGATGCCAGTGATGAAGGGGCTATGATTCCACCTTCATTACAAGATTTAGGGATAGATGTGTGAAGAAAGTGAATTAAGAGGCAAAGAGAGAAAAGATCAAATGAGAAGAAGGCTATACAAAGGGGGAATTGGACAAAGGAAGGGAACACTTGCACTTGGGCAATCAATTCATTCATATCGCCAGTTAAATGAGAATAACCTACTCGTAGGCTAATACAAAATACACCAGTTAGTTATAATCCTACCTACTAGCACACTTACAACCACACAATATGCAAACTACTTAAATTAGTACATTACGTCATCACAATATTATCTAGCTAACTAACACGTAATACTAACTAACTATTATTAACTACTTACTAACAATCTACTAACTAATATGATGACATGTAATGCCATGTGGAGTGTAGCCTCCAAGGTGACATGGCTGAGACATGCAGCCTAGCACATTTCATGTCATGCAGAAAAGCAGCATGATCTCCTCTATCACTACAATAAGATTATTATACCTAAATAAAACTTTTGTCAAACAAGGACACTGGATGTAATCAAAGATAAGATCACAAAAGAATCATGAAAATAAAAGTATTGCCTCTCTCATAGGAACACTTAATGAGATTAGGAAAACAGATGATATCATGCTTGATGACATCATGTCCATAAGAATTTGACGACACAGTCTTGGACACAATGAAGCGGCCAATCAACAGTGGCCTAAGACAACAAACCATGCCCATGAGTACAGTACCTATTTAGGTAAACCCAAACCTTTCTATATTTTCCAGGAAGAAACAAACAAACTAGTGCCATTTCTGCTCATGGAAACAATAAATTCCATATATTTTGACACATGACAAGATAACAGATGAAGATATGAAAGCATTATGTGGAATATGTTGCATTACAAAGGATCTTTGGAATTCTGAATGTATGAAGAGTTTTCAGAAATGGTTCAGCACCAAGACCAACCCAACTGCTCAATAAACAATCAATTCATCCCAAGCTATGATTCAACAGCCCATGAAATGCTTTTGATAGATACCATGGACTCATTAAATTATTAGGTTACCGGTTTCTTTAGCCATGACATGAAAATGGGTACAGGTGTATCTTGTCAATAAGGTGTGGGGTGTCTAACAGAGCAATGCTCGCACTATGAAGAAGTAAGCATAGATGAATAGCATGCTTAATAATGGCATCAACTAAAATAAAATTCAAAGATGTAGTGACCATAATGCATATGTGGAAGCAGAACAATTCACATTCCATAGCTGATCTCAACAAATAACATAGGCAACACCTCATGTTTTCCCTAACATTAACAGTACATAGCGTCAGAATGTATGCCCCATGGTGCTTGAGCTAAAGTCTGACTTGGCAAAAATGAAGTGTGTAACCAACATTAGTCTTTTGAGGAATTAATTAAATGCACCAAATCCGTAGAAACCTTCGAGTATCCCCAACACCTTTTGTATCTTCCACAAATCAACCATCTTTCTATTAAAATTTTAATACAAAAACAATATTTATGTGTAATTCTCCGTTGGCAAATAGCAATCTTGAATATCTACTCTTTTTTCTAGAATGAAACGTCCAATGTATTGTTCGTTATTTGTCAATAGAGACATGCTAGATTTTTTAGATAGGCATAGTGGACCCATCCACTTATGCTGCGAAAAATCATTTGAAATTTGAAAATGGACACACATATATTGTCTCGATATGGGCATGAGATGTCTAATGCAGCAATGGTCCAGTATCAAGACTCAATGACAAAAACATGCATGCTTAGTATTACAAAGTATCGCTGGAATGCGCTCAATAAAGAGCATCAACTTAAATATCTAAATAATATTCATACACCTACTTGTATCAAAATTACCAAAAGTAAATGTGGACAACCACAGAAGTATATGAAAATGGAGCATCAAGCAGTTCAAACACTAGGCTCAATGGTAACTATCCAGAACCACCCTACAGGGAATTTAGGATAAAATGAAGTGTCTGAGCAACAATGTGTTTCTGAATAAAACTAATAAGCCACACTCCAGTTCCATTATCCTCCTAGGAAACCACTACATTATTTGTATCATCCCAAATCAATCATCATTCTATTAAAATCACTGATGAAAACAATTCACGTGTATATGAATTCTGAGTTGGGAAGCCGCAATTTGAATATGACCATTTTTACATCATTGAAAGCTCCGATATATTTCACAATTCTTCAACAATGATAAAAGACATTTGACACTCTAAACATATGTTTATTCCCCTTTGTCCCGCATAGATAAAAATTCCTATGTTCTGATTGACATTTCTTTTTTTCCTTTCTTTTTCAAAGTAATCGATCACAATATGCAGAAAAAAGAATCAGGAAAAAATTAAGATGTCCGTGCATTATTCCAGTTATTATCAATAATAAAAATCACGCTACCTGTTATATCTTTCAAAAACAAGAACTATCAAAGGGGCTGGATGGAAAGCAAAGCTCTCCCACTCCAAGCAATTGATCTCTTGAACCCAGTTATCATCAATCTCCCCTTCCCAATCAATCTCAACACCATCTTCTCCAACAACATTTTTAATAGGGTGCTTCTCAAAATATTCCGATGACCTAATACCCCAGCCCACATCAGCATCCAGTGGCCAATGCAAATTATCCTCGTCAACCACCATCTGCGTCGCTTTTTCAGAACTATTATCATCGCCATCATCACCACGAGTATCAGATTCAGTCTCATCACTGACTCTTTCTTTAAGAATGTTTTCTTTACTTTCCAAGGTAACTGAGTTTTGTTGTTGAATTGTGGCAAATGTCCTTTCAAGTGAATCACGGACAAAATCCTCGACTGCTATTGCTTCACTCCTGCGGCCTCTCCTTGGTTTCCTGGGAATTGTTATGGGAGTAGTTTTCCCAGAATTTTCATCTTCCTTTTGAGGCTTTGCAGCTATTTTGGGACGGCCCCTTCTTCTACCTTTTGATTCAGAGTCAGGACTAGATTCTGGGTCGGGCACTAAATCCTTCTTCCCTGATATAGCAGCACAAAATTTGGTTTCTGGGGTAAACTTGTGAATTTGCGTCGAGTACATAAGCAGATTTGAATACAAATACGACCTATAGTTCACAGTGGATGATGGAATTAAGGAAGGGAGAAGTGAAGAAGAAGTAATAATCGTGGGTTTTATAGAACCAAGAGATTGCAAAAACTTTGGCCTGCGAAGAACGGGATAGGGCAACATCTTACCATACTCTATTCAAAATCAGCAAAAGATAAGAGCTGGATACGAAAATTAGTGGTTTACACAACCAATAGTGAAGTATTTCAGCTTGAAGCCGACGTATTTCATTACACTCTTTGGCCAGGTGTGCAGAGATTGCAGACTGCCTCTTTAACCAGCAAATTCTAGTACTAGAGTCTGGTCCGTACCAAACTTTGAACCTCTGCTTGAAGCTTTTATATATGTCATGCAACTTGTAGCTCTTACACTTAATCTTCTACTTCTATCTTGGATTCACCGGTACATTTACAGTAAGTCAAACAATTCAATCTTACGAGGGGGTCAGTGCCAATTCGGGCTCCCATGAGGCAGGGTTCTCGCCGTACCTGCATCATGGCTGCAATATATTTTTAGATTTTTTTTTATATAATTTTTAAATATATATTTTTTGGAATTATTTTTAACACATTTTATCGTGTAGGGATAGTTTTGGACACGTTGACACAAATTATCTCTCTAATTTTTTTAAAAAAATTTCTTATTTTTTTATTTTCTTATTTTTTTATTTTCTAATTTTTTTTATTTATTTTTTGTGAACTTGTAGGGGATGCTCCATGAGTTCTATCTCTCTCCAATTTCAGCTGGAACTCCACCCTGTTTAATTTTTTCATTTTTTATCTTTTTGTTCTTTAGGGTTGCCCGATGAGTTTTCTCTTTATTTCCACCTCACTCTATAAATATACCCCCTCCTCCATAAAGGAGGGGATCAAAGTTCAAATGCCCCATTGAGCAACCAAGTAATTTTTAGATTCAAAACATTATCCTCTCACTAAGGCGTTAATATACACTAGGATTCTAAAAAGTCACTCCTCCGACAAGTGTAACCATCCCAAAGCCGCCTTCCCTAAAGAGCGCACCCTTCAAAAGTCGTTTCTAACCAAATGCACCTCTCGGAGCCAAGTCCTCCATAACACGCACAATTCTTCCTTTTCACGCTTGTATTCATGCGTTATACATTCCTCCATCTTTTTCTCTCGCAAAGAAAGATTTCTAATTTGAGCGTCGAAAAATATAACGAGGAACGAGTCCTACCATCCTCTGACCTCTTATTTATTTTTTGTGATGTGTAGGATCAAAATTTTCAGAGACAAAGACCGAACTCATTTCAATTTAATCTACCGAACAAGATCAAGTGGTTTTCTAATTTGTGTGACGATTTAGATCCGAAGATGCCTCATTAATGCCATCTTTAGGAAGCGTCAACGAAAAGCCCGTTCCCGCAACCAAAGCAAGAAAGCATGGCCAACACTGGGGTACAAGCTAGACCATCGGCTAGAGACGTCGTCTCCTATGGCAACAACCCTTC
>JAOVVI020006087.1:0-15917 GCA_028571085.2 Nepenthes alata | reverse complement strand
AAATCCCTCTTTATTGAGTTTCCCAATCGAGATGAAATTGACCCAAATGTTGGAGACATGTCACACCCTTTAAAGTCAACCTTAAACTTGTGTAAGTGGTCAACCGTATATCTACATGTCCTATGATACATGACAAGTCATCATTTTTATCTTTAATACATCAAAATTACTAGGTATATAAGATGTAAAGAATTTTCTCCTCATTGTAATAAGGAGTAATAAGCCAATATCAACTTTTTTATTTGCAGCGTTGATTATGTCTTCTTCACACACAACATGATGGTAAGAGTTGATACTAATAGAGGCTTGCTCATCATCATGGGTCCTTTCTTCCTTCCTTTCACCACTATATGTAGCAATAATTATTAATGTGACATTTCTTATCATAATGACGACATTTAAGGTGGATATATTGACTTGACTTGCTTTAGTTCTTATCAACCAACTTAGAGCCTTTTCCTTTCTTTCTCATAACTCTTAAGCCAAAACATTAGGTGGCAAGGATAAAAAATCTCATGATCTTCTCCTCGTCTTTTCATTGAGAACCATACTCTTGGCAATCTTCAATGTTACAATATCATTTGGAGTTGAACTAGTAAGGAAATACCAAATAACCTCCCAAGAATTTGATAAATTAATCAACAATAACAAATAATTCATTATCAAACTTAATACTCATACTGGACAACTGATCAAGCATATCCTAAAACTTGTTTAGAGGATTGGTAATAGAATTTCCCTCTTAATGCTACAAATGCATCATCTTCATAAATGATGCAATTTATTGTTACTAGTTTCAAAGCATAAATGACATAAAGCTTATCCAATAAAATTATTGCATGCTTCTCATTACAAATGTGATTGATAACATCGTCATGAGTAAATTGCTTTATATATTTACGAACTTGCTTAAACTCAAAACTCCACTCCTCTTCTCATTTGGACTTCAGCTTTTGAGGAGAGAATATCAAAAGATGCATTGTTTTAACAAATAGAAGATTTTTATTTTACTCCTCTAAATATTAAAAATTATGCCATTAAATCAAACCATTTTATCAAAGTCTTCCATCAATTTAACTAACAAATAAACTCAAGTAACCTAATGTTTTGATACCACTTATTAGGATCAGGATATGCCAAGCTTTGTCAACCCAAAACTAAGAACCAATATCTACCCAGATCAAAATATCAAACTCATTGCTTGAATATACCAAGAGATGAAAGAACTATGCACATAATTATAAAAATAATAATTACACGTAAAGTAATACGACTAACTTTTATATGGAGACCACTTATAAATATAAGAGTAAAATCATAGGACTTTAAATCTATAAAATATTGACAATAAATATGAGTATAGTTACATAAATCACAAATATTATCTTTGCTTTCATCATAATATTAGTAAGCCAACGCAAGAGTAACAATTGATAAATATAAGATGAGCCAGTATTAGTAAAATACTTCAAGCAACAACTATAATAACATAACTAGAATAAAATTTGGAGCACTAAAAATTTATCACCTCCTTTCTCTCTCTCTCTCTTTTCAAGTTGGCAGCCAAAAATGATTTTTTTGTGCTCACATTAAATGCCCTAATCCAAGACATAGCTTTTATGCTAGGCATTGGTGTCAAATGTCCGAAAACAATTTGCCCTAGTGTAGGAGCATTGAATAGGCACAAATTAGGTGCAAAGAATCATTGAATACCTCCAAAATCTATGCACAATGATCCTCAAGCATGCTAATACTATCCCAAATACGTATATGCACTTGTTATATATATATATATATATATATATATAAGTCAGGCTATGTTTCAATTGATTGTTAGAAAATATATTCATTTCGAGTCACCTTCAATGATCCTCCCATAAAGCTACCTGTGTCAGGCAATAAATTAAACAATATATACACATATATAATAAGTATGAAACTCATAAGAGAATAAACAATCTTATTTTAAAATAATAAACTAAAAGCATATGAAATATACATATTGAAAAATATGGAAAGTAGAATGTTTTTTTTTTTTTACTTTGGATATTGTTAAAATTATAGTTGTGATATATTTTTCCACTAGAAAATTTTAAAATATCATTAGAAATAAGTTCTAGAAAATTACAAGAATAATGCTTTAAAGAGGAGATTATCTATAGGGTGGGGAAAATTCTATTTGCATCAAATAGGGTTGACAATCCATTTTCTTTAATACTAAGTTAACGTTCATGATCGAATTCGAATGGAAGCAATCCAAATTAAGTTTAGATTTTACATACTGGCCCATTGAATTATAAGATTAGACTCGAATATCTCTTGTTTACATAAGAAAATCAAGCTTTTATTGGGTCCAACTTACATATCATTCTTGATAAGAAGCAGATTTTAGTTGGTATAAAATTCACGCAGGAACGTTAATTTGCGTTAGCAGCCAACGTAGGATATGACTATTTTTCCTTTTAATTATTATCCATGGATATCCCTACTGAAAATCATTTTATTTTTGAAAACATTCTGAAATTTAAAAATAAAAATAAAACTATTGCCATTTTTTTAATTTTTTTATAATATAAAATAATGACTATCGATTCTAAAATCTGACTACCATTACCGCATAAGAGGCACCCCTACACACCCAGCACAGGAGCGTCCCTGGAATCCGTTCCCCCACCATGGCAATCAAAAGGTATCGGCAAGCCATGACCCAACACCACTTCTCAAGCACTTCCAAAAATAAAATTTATTGGCTGAAAACTGTCACAATTCACCAGAAAAGGAAAATCTTTTTGATAAGAAATCTTGAAAATCATACATAGATTGAGAGGAAAATCTAATCAATAGCAGTAAGTTGGATTACAAGGAGCATACATACCTGGAATATGACTCGCAAAATTGCGGCTCCCGTGATAATCTGTATAGTTGGATTACAAGATTTACGAATAGTCTAACCTCCACTGCTTTGGGATTCGACCACCTTCCAACCTACGATGTTGTCAAGGCCACCGGCTAAAACCTAAGCTGCCGCCGACTTACGAGCAATGTCATAAACAGATATGAGAATCTCGGCACCAATCAGTATAATGATGAGCCACTCGAGAAAATCAGACTTCCTGTTCTGCATTATTTCTTGCAGAAACCGGATGTTGTGCTGCCAAATTATCACAAAAAAAAAAAAAAGAGGAGAAAAACGTTGGCATGAGATCTTGCTTTGAATCGGTTCTCTGTTTTCAATTGATTGAATATAAAACTACAGTAGCAAGTACCATACCTCCACAAACTTCAATTTAAAATCGAGACTTGCGAATCTCTGTGTCAATTCAAATTCATCTCGAAGGTATTCCCAGATCTGAGCATATTTTGCATCCTTCCAGGCAATATCTGATCTGAAAAGGTGAAAAAGCAGTTTCTAAACATTTTTTAATTGTGGGATATAACAAATAGAAATTATGCAGGCTTAGAAATCTGCTATCAGATGGTTATACTGTATGAAGCCAAGCATCAGAACTCATGCTAATTAATCAGCTGTACGATGTCTACACGTTCATTTGGCCGCACATTCCTCAATAAAAGCATTGTTCTTCTAATAGAACAAGGCAATAAACGAATTCTTCCCCTTATAGCATGTCTGGGAAGGATAAGCTTTAAGTAGGCAATTGCAAGACGCAAACTCAAAGGAGCATTACACAACTTAGCTATACTTTTCCTACCTGGGTCATCCCAGGTTTGATAAAACATGCACACACATCCCCAGAGGATATATATATATATATCAATACAAAAATCCGTGTAGGAAATATTACATTTCACTGATTTTATGAACAAATGAATGGAAAGATTAAACTAAAAAGCTTTCACTTTTTCTAAAAGACTAAACAGAGAATTTGAACCAAAAGAAATTGACCATTTAAGCATACAACACTTTTTCACAGAATTTACCTGTCAGCATGAGCTGTCTGGATGGAAACAGTACATTTGAGTGATTTTGCAGCAAATCAATTCTTTCTTATTTGAAAATTGAAAAATGATAACTGTAAACACTATATGCAAAAGGGGTTATTGGTAATAATGCATCTCACAAGAGGCATTGTAAATGACATTTCCACCTACAACGTAGCCAATATTTTATTGAAAGACCAATTCCTACACTTTTTGAAAGGTAATAATAACTAAATAAGATAATAGTATCTGCGGGCATGATTTGAACAAATTGCAAAGTTGTGAGTCAATTTGAGGTGCATTTTGTTGGCTTTCGAGGCCTCGGTTGGATGATTAGTTGGCTAAATCCGAAATTATGTCAGATGTGCTCACATGGTGATCAACTGACTTCTTTCTTGAATTGCAATGAAGGTGAGTTCCCCTTTACATGACTGGGCTTGCCTTTAGATGGGAAACTCAAGTGTCACTACAGGAGCCGATTACTGCAAAGTTTGGGAAGAAACTAGACACTACGGAAAAACGTACGTATCAAAAGGAGGTAGGCTAACTTATTTCATGTCTCTTTATCTCATTCCTTCTTCAGGGGTTAATAAAATTCAAAGTCTATGAAACACTTCAGGGCTGGGGAGGGATTCAAATTCCCATGGTTGTATATGCAACTGTGGCAAGATATCGGAGTTGGGTAGCTGGGTGTCAGAGATGTAGAGGTTGTTAATAACCTTGAATCCCTTGGTTGTATATGCAACTGTGGCAAGATATCGGAGTTGGGTACCTGGGTGTCAGAGATGTAGAGGTTGTTAATAACCACTCATATGCGATTGAATCTGGAAGAGCTATGTAATAGAAAGACCTGTGCCATCAAGGAAGGCCATTGCGCCACTTCATGGAACAGATTATATGGACTATATTCATGACCTTCTAGGGAAGGCTGGTTAAATATTATTTTTACATTATTGGATTCTGAATAAATGCTGAATTCTGGTACTATGTGGAGATTTGGCTAGATGCTTTTTTGAGCAATCTACAATTTGGCTGCCTATGGATGGGTAGTGATAAAAGGTAGCTTGGTGCACAAGGCATATTCCATTGCAAGCTCTACGGAGGTTAAGATGCACACCATAGTTTTGAATAGCAGTATTGTAGGAGTATAGTTAGCAATCATAACAGCATTATTTCCATGACATATTGGTCATGGTGAATTCAAATATGCGGTCTATGCAACTTTAACGCTGTGCAATACAGAGAGGCAACCCTGCAGTTGCACTAAGGCTCACTGTATGTGCAGGGCTAGAGTAATTTGGTGCACTGGACTAACTACAATGCGCACTAATGACAATTCTGTTTAGGAATTGCTTCAACTAGCATATGCTATGTGATAAAATGGTTTGTCTTCTCGGCAGGATGTGATTTGGGGACTTCAGAAATCAAGGATCTTGTATGTTCCTTGTACTTGGATATGGTTTCAGAGGACAGCATTCATTTTCCGCGATGCTGATTCATAAGTAAAAAGTTCTCAGTAGTGTTTCATTATTAGAAAGGACTCAACTTGGAAAAAGGAATCAATTTGGAAAAAATTCCACAGTAAATGTAGCAAAGTGCTAACAAAAGTGATTATTTAGGACATATGTACAATGTATCTTACATTCTAGTTAAAGACTCCATATTCAAGGCAATGATGTGCTAACCACAGTGCATGCCGATGTGGAATTATTTCTCTTCCATTAAAATCTCACACATAAATTATCAATCTCTACCTATTTATATCTTTCACATATTGAACCATTTTATTCCAATTACTTTTATGCTTTTTTTTAATAATCATACTCATTGAGCTTTGACAAGACTGTTATTGACACAACTGTAAGGTTGCTCCATTATGTTAGATCACATGTTCAAACCACGAAAATAACTCTTACATAATATCTAGGTAAGGCTACATATATTTGGCACTCCCCAAACTGCAAGATATAAGAATCTCGTGCACTTGGACAACCTTATATTCATTAATTTTATCCAATTTCTTACCCTAATCTACCATTATTATTATAACACAAGTCCATTGCAATCTCCAATCATACAACTAGAATACGATTCAATGTCATTGATGGCCAATCTAGAACTTGATATTATGCGTTAATTCAATCTTGATTGTCCACATTATAATCTATTTTCCTCCTGACTGTCTTGCATTTTCTGGCATACAACTATCATTAGGAATAACATAAAATTTCATATACATGAATCCAAGCTTTTGGATCTAAATGATAAACTACAAAAGATCAAGACAAATAGACATATAGGAGGCAAGTGTATTGTCTTCAGAAGAGCCTAACCATTAATTATAGAACACTCCGCTTTTCAAATCACAACCTAGGAGCCAAAACATATTAAATGAGGTATAATTCATCCAAGCAGCACATGTAAAAATTTTCCATTATTACCTTTCAAAGAGTCCAAGCTTAAGAATCACATCAGCAAGATTAGAATTTGCCTTTCCAACCAACTGGAAAAGCTTCTTTCTTTCCATGGTAAAAGTACCAGTTTTCTCCATGGCACGGTTTATGTCCGTAAATTCTGCAACCATTCCATCAACCTAAGAGAAGCTGAAGTCTTCAGCATAAGTTGAATCAAGCAAAAAATTCAAAATTTAGAATCACGTAAGTTGATACAGACCTGCCGTACATAGTAATCAAGAGCAATACTTTGACCAAGGACACTACCTATGGTACGGATCCCATCAATATTCAAGTACTGCAACATAATGTGATCCAGCCCAGCTTGCATCCATGTACTTAAAGTTGGTTTCTCTCTTACCTCATACTCTGCATTCCATTCAGAAAATCAAGGCTCAGTTGATAAAAACTGTAGATAGGATCAGCATTTCTTCCAATCATCATTTTACAAAGTTGAAGATTCTTTTACATTTCATATAGAAAATATGCACACAGAGATAGGAAGCAAAACAAATATATGATCATAATCCATAAAGACGAAATGAAATTCCAATGCTCAATTTAAACCATCAAAAAGGGGGAGATTTCCAAGCAACATTTCTAAATGCATGAAAAAGGAAAGTTGGTAGGTTATGAACAGCACACCAATTAAGCAGTTGATAAGAAACAGAAATTCCTTACTTCCACTTTATAGGAAAAGTATGGGGAAGAAGTTTTAAACCACTTAGCAGCACTCTTTAGGAGTCTAGCCCACCGCATGTATTCCATTAGCTACATTGTGGTTCATGTGGGAAGAAAGAAACAAGATAATGCAGAGGGATGCGAGCCTTGTTAGCATAATATTCAGCTTGGATAGGAATTTTACATTCTTGCGAGAAATTTTTCACTGCTTATTTTGTTTCTTATTTTTCTAATTATGTAGATTTTGTAAGGCATCTTTGCTACTTGATTTAGCAAAGTCTCTATCTGGTGCCTAGTTGGCACTGCATTAATAATTAATATATTTTGTATTGATCAAAAATATTTAATAGACAAGTATGGAAATGCCACCTAGTCTTATTTTTCCTTTCTTTTATTGAGCAATATTAAAGAAAATCTGAATTAAAAGAAACACAGCACTTGAAACATAATGCCCTAGGATGTATCCATAATCTTAGAAGCACCTTCTATTACCTATTTACCATCTTTGCTGTTTCTCCATTCCTGAAATAATTCTATAGATCTCCAATGTTTACTTTTCTTTGAATGAGATATTGAAACCGTTGCAGAATGACCAATTGAGATTTGAAGATATTTTAATACATGAATTTATGAAGTATTATTGTAATTTTTGCATTCTCTTTAGAATTCCAGCACTCATTGATTGATAAATTATATTAGAGAAATTATCAGTCAGGAGGGTTTAGAAGAATTTAAACAATATTCTAATACCTTAAAGGACTAGCATAATTGTTAAGAGCACTTTACTAGCCTAAAAATCATATGGTCTATAAAGATGAGACCTAGCACTAATTTAAGCACATTTGATAATAAAAATTTAGATCTACAGATTTGTTTCCTTTCTCCCTATGTTTCTTAATTACCTCAATTCCAATTTCTTCAACTCTCCCATAATTTTCATCAAATTCTATTGTAGAGTCATCTATTTCTGATTTCTTTTCCTCTTTCCTCCCGTATAATCCCCTTCCTCCATTTCTCGCATCTGAAGGCCATCTCAGACATTATAGTTGTGGTCAAACAGCACCTAATGAAGGTGGACAATGAAACTCCATAGTAGTTAATTTATTTTCCTCTGCAATGTAAATGTCCTTATTTTATTATTTTTAAGATGGGAAATTAACTGGCAAACATGTAACATTCAAATCATTAACAATAATTTCCACAAAGAATGTGTTTTATCAACTTGGATAATTTGTTGGAATAATGATCAATTTGTCTAGGCCCATCTCTTTTTTCCATCACATCTTATGAAATTTTTTCCGGAAGAAACTAGCAACATCTAACTTTTGCAAGCATAAAACATCTAAAGCAAACAGAATCTTGACAACAACATCAATAATATGTGTACTCTATGATGCTTCAACCTCAAAACTAAGTACACAATCAATTAAATATGGTGTTGAGGCTTTTATAATTGCAATATCCTAATTGACATGTTTAATGCAATTTGCTAACTATAGAAGAAAAATACAACCACAATGGCCACAATAATGACTAATTGTTGCATAATGTCTGTGATGTGCCACTTAAACCACACCGTTTTGCTTACACCAACTCCACCATGGCCATGATTTAAACCATATTTAGTCCCTCAAAGGGTTTGCCACAAAAATGCCTCAAAAGTCCACTGAAGCCAACTGAATTGGAAAGAGGCAGATCTATCCAAAGTAATAAAAATGCCAACACATAGTAGCTGTAAAGCCAATCTTTAATTGCACAAAGTTTTATGCATCTAAACATAAATTCAACTTTACTAGACAATATAATGTTGTGGATGAGATCTCCAACTCCAAAGATAGGTTGTCGGCATATGCTCTCACCATCTTTCCGCATTTCAGGAAGCAAGCCTGAAGCGTGTTTTTCAGCAATCTTCAAGTAGTCATCAACATCATGATCATGGACATTAAACAATACGATTGATCCATACTGAAAGACTACCATGTACTCACAATCACTACCACTTAAGGTGGCAATTAAGCCCTGAAATGAAGAACCGAGCACAGCTTAGTCACTTCACACAATAACAAAAATAGTGTACAAAATCAGAATACTCAAACATCAGTAGCCTTTAAGAAATTAGATTTTGAGTACTTTAAACATATTTACAGCTAGGTGCATGCTAGAATTTGTTGAGTTAGCTGACATGTCCCAGATGTTGACTCTTTTTCACATTAAAAATAGACCTCATTAGCAAAATATGATCGTACAAATAAATCGCAGCAAGAGGGAGGCAGGCATAATGGAAACAAATAACAATAGATCAGGATTGGCATCAGATCCGACCATCTCACTAATATAGTAATTCGAAGATGGTGACTAATAAAGCTGATAGTGAGTACACTACACCCCAGTTTCGGATTTGGGTTAACTGGACTCCTAATCAAGTGAGATCTTTAATTATGGAAATAGAGAGGCAGATGGAATCTTATGAGGCTAAAAATTTGCAAGCAAGCATGGCCTAACCTTATGAAACCCTTGGGCAAATTAGAATCACAGAAGTTTCCGAATGACATTTTGGTAATTTACTTAGTAGGCAGTAGAAATATTTTTGATAATTTATTTTATTTATTAGAATTCTTTTAGATGTTAAACTAGGCATATATGTGTAATCAGAATTGAAAATTGAAATTATTAAGACACTAAAACATGCAAAACTCAACCTAAACCCTAATTTTCCCTTGAAAAACATAAATTACCCGCCAAAAAACTATAATGCTACTTGAGAAGTGTGCCCCTCTCCCCCCTTAGTCAGCCACACCCCTTCCCTCTCCCTCATTAACACTAGTAACTTAATAAATTAAAAGAAAAGAAAAATGAGAAAATCCTAATCATCTCCCTCCTTATAACATTAACTGCCCCTCCACTTCTCCCTCAACTCAAGCGGTAACCTAGAGAGAAAATAAGATGCAGAGCGGTGCCACTAAGAGAGAGAAGAGAGAAAACCCTACCACACTTCTGGATCTCTCATTCCCTTAGTGCCAAGCATTGTGGTGCCTGTGATACCATACATGGAGGTGCTGTTAGTGGCAGTCCATGGTGAAGACTTGCAGCTTTCACGCATCCCGAGGCAAGTAGAAATACCTCTCTTCTTGGATACTCTTTAATCCTTATGTTAATGGAAGTCTTGATTTTTCACTTTTGTTAAATCAATTTTAACATGTTAAATTAATAATAAATAGAGTATAGAAGATGTATTATAAATTTCATGGTCATTTGATTAGTTTTACACCAATTTTGGGATGGCTTTCGACCGGCATTTAAGCTAGTGTTTGAATGCTACACTGTGAAATGGCTAGTGTTTAAATAGCATTCACACACCACAATGCTGGCGGCCAGATCCACATATTCCTCGAATGAATCCTATTTATTTCAAGTTTCTACGCTTTATATGATTGGATTGGACCTTGTTAATGGGAACTATAAGGTAGAGATGTTTTAATCTTATCATTTTATTGTTTATTCTTCATATATTGCTGGATTTATGGAATATTTGACTTGACGTGTGACTAGTGTGCGAAGTCACAATTGAATGCCAGGGATAGAATCAAGGTAAATCGGTAGATTTATAGGCCTGGTCGCATTTTCTTAAGAATACATCTCAGTAGTAGTATTATGGGTGGGCTATGGGTCTTAGATCTTGAATCTCGTGGAAAAATGATGTCGTTTCACAAAGCTCAGAACCAACGTTTGACTTGCATGCAAGATAGCATTTATCAACAGTCATGATGTAGTTTTCATAGTTTAATGGCCTCAGTGGGTTAGAGTGTTAGGTGGATCCCCAAGGTAGAGTCACATTCCGGCATGTGAACAACGCAGTGTGACATCAAATGCCTAAGTACTTAAGTGTCAATACAGTCCTAATCTTAAGTGTAAGATCTAGGGTGACTATTCTAGTAACATATCCGGTGTTTAGAGCAACTGTGGAGCCTAATGAGGTACCGCATGCTGAGTACTTGTGGGGTACTCGGAGTAAGACATATGGTGACTATTCTAGTAACATGTCTAGTGTTTAGAGTGGTAGTGGAGCTCGGTGGGGTACCACGTGCTAAGTACTTAGGGTAAGATAGTTTTTATCGTGTTCTTTCCTGGTATTGACTTTCTTGGTGTTGTCTTTGGCTGCGTAAGTTGCCTTTGGCATTTATGAGTGGGTAAAGGAGATTATATGAAAATATTACGGCATCAATAAATATAAAACTTGTGAAACTATAATGTAATCTATAATCATTCGATATCTATACCATACTCCAATAGATTGAGATCTAGTTCTTAATGGGTTGCTTATAGTCCTATAAACAATACATAACGAGATATCGAAAAATGTCTTGATGAGGGATGTGGGTTAACTTGCTATTGATAATTCCTATATCTCGTATGAGTGTTGGAGGAATCGAGTATAGCAATTCAAGTACCCCAGATGGGCACTGGAGGGTTCAACTGTAGTCATTTCTATACCTTGTGTGGGCATTGGAGACAGTGAGACTCCTATACCTGGGATGGGCCATGAGGAATGAGACAGAGTATTTCCTATATCCAACATGGGCATCAAAGATTACTCACGTACATGACACAGTGAGACTTCTATACCCAAGGTGAGTGTCGAGGAGCATGACGAAGTAACTTTCTATACTTAGGGTAGGTCAAGGATTACTCATGTACATGATATTTAAGAGGCCAGTCTTGATCACATGGCAACTTGTTACATCGATTACCTCATAGTAGTTACTTGATCCGTAGAGTTGGATGTGCATAGTCATTGGTTCACAAGGTCAATAGGATCTGAGGAGAGTGTTGTGACATCTTGCATAGAGGTGACCTACATTAATTTAGGTTCAAGGGAATATACGTTTCTTAATGATATTCGGATTCTATGGAATCCACGTTGCCTTTTGGATAGCTTAGTTCAATGGAAATCCTTAATAGCGCTACTTGTAGTTCTAGAGTCATGATAATAATAGCACATAGAATCTCTGATAGAGTATGGTGATTGTTGACTTTGATTATTGCCTTATCATATTTACATTTCTTTCTGAGTTTTATATCATTTATAATATTGTGAATTATGTATCACTTGTTAAATATTTGACTCGCCCTTACATTTTAGTGACTCCAGAGTAGTACAGGTCTATAGAGCTAGCCGGTCGTTGAGTTTTGCTAAGGAGCTTGCAAATAGATAATCCAGAGCTAGTAGCTTTATTGTTGAGAGTTTTAGAGGATTCATTTTTATCATGATAGCAAACAGTTTTTATCACTGCGTCCCTTTGGTTTTGCATGTATCGAACATTTTATTTTTCTCATGTTTTGAGGAGTTAGACTTGTGCTGGTTAGTTTTATTGTTATGGATTTTCATAGATATTTCATTTATTATAGATCTTATGATAATTATTTATGATTAAGGATTCCACATGAGCGGTTTGGGCTAGGTGGCGAACACCTTGAGTCTGAGTCACCACAGTCACAGTATGGAAACTGGTATTCGGGATCTCACATCACTTGGTGAAGAAGAGTGGATGTGTCTTATAATAAGGCTCAATCATTTCCATGAAAACAAGCTTTTTCCTAAAAAAAGTCTAGAAATAACACAACCATAAGAGTATAGGCTCATATCTACATGCCAATAACAATGCTTTGATTTACTAGCAACGAAGGTTCCAATTGGTATCATTTCAATGGCTGTCAAATGTGTCGGGGTAGGAGAATGCTTTTCCAATGGATATGAAGGGTAAGGAAAGGATCATTGAGCAAGCTTTGAAGGTCACAAGTTATACAATCTCCAAAGTAAAACGGACAATATGTTATTATGTGGTTTCAGGTCGCTACATAATAGCATTAGAAACAATCCAAGCCAGAAGTGTGCAAATATGAGCCAAGTTAATCTTGAGCCATGCCACACACAACAAGGATGCCATTCCTTAAGTAGGGTGGAATGTGGAAGCAGTGTCTGGGATCTCATATCGCATGGAGGAGAGTGGATGTGTTTTACAGTAAAGCTTAGCTATCCCATAATAATAGCTATTTTCTTGAGAGGCCTAGAAAGAATAAAATTGTAACGGCGCAAGCGTATACTTGCAACCCAAAATGGATAATATGTTATCGTGTAAATTCGGGTCGCTACAATACTAATTAAGTAATGCTTTGTTTGGATGCATGGATTTTGGCCCAAAGGAATATATTTGGCCCAAGACCATTCTTTCGATTTACTAAAATATGATGGATTTGAGTTTCAATGAAATTTGAGAAATTTCAAAGAAGCAATAACAACGGACTTGAAAAAAAAAAAGCATACAAAAGACATATAGTACATTAATTTCTAATACGCCTCAATTGTTCAACTTTTGGTTTATCCTTCTTTGCCTGAATTGGGCTTATTTCATCTGATTTTCCCAGCCTCTCAACCAATTCATGGATCTCAAATTCAGGATTTGGAGGCCAGAATTTAATTGAAATTTGTAAATCCAAATCCAAGTATCCATGCACATGCCAAGTGTTTATTTACAACAAGAGAGAGGGAAAAGGAGGAGAGAAAGAAAGAGGATTGGAAGAGAAGAGCATTAGGTCTAGTCCCCTTCTTCGAATAGCCAATGAAGGGAAGGGGAGGGAAACAGAATGTGACAATTGGAAACATCTTTCCAATTTGGAGAGACCTAAAATGACTACAATTCTGCCTTATTCATCTCATCTTATACAGTTTAAAAAAAGCATCTACTCTCTGAAAAATCACAATATGCAAACACCTCTAAAAGCTATGGCTAACTCCTGTAATAGACAACTGTGGGTAATGGCTATTATTCATGAAGTTGCCTGTCTCTATGGTAGAGAATATCATCACATGAAAGTGCATCTAAATTTTCATACAATTGAACAGGGAAGCAAAGATGCACTGCATAATGCACTGCAGATAGGAGTAAAACCCTATATCGAATTTTCCCTAGCTGATGTTGCAGCTATCATAATTTGAACACTATATCCTCTTCATTATTGCAATATTAATCAAGTCTCAATTTTCTTGAAGCCAGCGAACTACAGCAGCAGGAAGGAAGATTAAGGGAAAAACAATAAAAGCAAACAAATGTGAAAAGTAAAAGAAGAAATGACGTCCCACAGCCCACTTGCCGTATATATTAAGTTAGGTGCCAGTTACACAACCAAATTACCTTAAATGTCACCCAAGCTTGAATTCCTTCCACAAAATCCCACCAAAGGCCCCAACTGGCAGACCATCATTAAAAAATGGTAATCTTCTAATACAGACGGACATGAAATATGTTCCATCATGTCATGCTCTAATTGTTGCACCTGAAACTACTATTAATTTCTGAATGATGCAGGATACTGGGATCTAACAGCAGGAAGACAGGCACTTTTCATGACCGTGTTACTGATATGATCATTCAGCAAAAATGTGGATGAGCTCTCTATCAGCCTTCATCAACTGCTTAAGTTCACAATGTATTATACTCCTCTGAATCCTTCCTTATCCAGTGATTCATTTTCTAAAACCATTCCAAAGCATTTTATCCAGTTAATTTTAGTCTTAACAAAACTTAAGTGTTCACTTCTTTTTTCCCCTCTCTCTCTAACCATCCTTGGTATGATATAATCTCAGACAAGCAACTTACTGTACTTTGATTCCATCTAACAATCCTTCAGGTTAAGCTTTTTCTTTAAACTTTTATCACACTAATCTTTCTATAAACTAGATAGTCCGAAATTATATTGTTTCGACAAATATTCTTAAAACTTTTATAATGCTAATTGAGCATAGGTCAGATCCAGCCGGATTAAGCAGGAAATTAGTAGACATGCCCTCCCACGATGCCCGATTTCACAATTTATATGCTTTTTAGTTCATTGGATTTATTGAAGATTAAACCTATTCCAGAATGAAAACAGCTGAAGAACAAAAAACTGAACAAAACAAGCATTGCAAATACGGTCTAGTGGAAGCAAACGACAAGATTAATTAATAAGCGAGTATTGGACCATATAAATCAACCAAACAATATTGGAAACTCACATTTGGTTCAGTCTTAAGGTTGCCAAATTTCAGAACAACATAATTAGTCATCCTTGACGTCGGTGGAATAAAATTGGGTTTGTTCTGATCCACTAAACTCTTCAAATCCACACTACAGCACCAACAACAATAACAACAACAACAACAATTAATTTCTCTTAAAGAGAATCCAAATTATTTACTAACGACAAAATTAAAAAAAAAAAAAAAATTATGAGTAGAGAAAGAAGAAAAACCAAACCTGGTTGAGAAAAAGAATGCTCGAACAGGAATAGCAGTCTTAGTATCAACATCTTCCGAGTCCGCCCCACTAGCACTAGCACCATCTCCGACTTCGGAGCACGACACCGGCTCATTCCACGCCACAGTATGAGCCGGAGAAACCGAAGAGACGCACCGGACGACGACTAAATTGCAATTCCTGCAATGGGCATCCCGACTAAGATTTTGCAGAATGAGAATTGAGGAATGTAATGGTCTACAGGAAGTTATGGTCTTTGAGGGAGAAGAACGAGAAGATTGAGAATAAATCATGCGATTCTTCGCCCATGCGAGGTAACAACGGGAGCGTGATAGTGTACGCAACGACGAGGACAAGGGTTTTGGATAGAGGGGAAGGGGAGAGAGAAGTATCGCTTTGAGCTGAGTGTCGAGTGAACGTGTTGTTGGCCTCCACATATTCTTCCTTTCATATGAGCATTTGCAGCAAAGAATTCTGCTGTGAAACAAACTAAACCGGTGGCTGTTGCGACGGTAAAGGGCTGCACAGAGGGATGTGAGTCAAAACCCTG
>JAOVVI020006086.1:0-15918 GCA_028571085.2 Nepenthes alata | reverse complement strand
GCACCTGGTTCAATTGTCTCCCATCAAACTCAATCTGGAGCTTCCAAGAACTCTCTGACATCTTTTTGGTGCAATATGCCTCCGACCGCCGAGAAAAGAAATAGCCTTGGCATCTCTCCCATATCCAACAAAAGTAGGGAGAGAATCCATAAAAATTTCTGGATCGCTTCGTGACGGAGACGAGAAGAATCCCGAGGCTCATAGAAGAGATGAAGCTTGGCAGTTTTATCTTTGTCTTAACACATGGTGACTTTTTTAAACACCTCGCACATAAGAATTCGCAAACCTTTTGAGTGGCAGAATCTATCACCAGGGCCTACGCAGTAGTAGAAGAAGACAATGAGGCTAAGCATCCCAAGCGGACCGTACAACCTCGCTCTTTTCCAATTGTGGAAAATAGGAAGTACCACGGTGGTGATCACTTCCACCGGAAGAACCACAAGATCGGAGCACCAGAACGGAGGGACAATGGGCCGATCAATCTGACTCCCCTGATTGATATGCACTCCAATGTCCTCATGCAAATCCGTGGGGAGAAGTTCTTTAAGTGGCCAAAACCACTTAAGAAAGCAGATGGAGAAAATCCAGCAAAATACTGTGATTTTTATCGATCTCTCGAACGCTCCACGGAAGACTACAAGATGGTTCAGCAGGAGATCGAAGAGCTTATCCGAAGGGGCCACCTCACTAGGTTTGTCAGGAACCCTAGACAGGGCTGTGGAGCCTCAGGCGGGGAAGAACCAAAGCCTTCCCAACCATAAAATCGGATCACAGTCGGAGTGGTCAATATGATCGTAACCCGGCCGGCTAAGACTCCAGCGGATTGCATGGAGTAGTAGGTTGGGCGAAAGAAATAGAGCACAAAAGACAACATTATTAGCTCTAGCAATAATGACTTGAGCCATGTAATCTCCCCCCATGCAGATCCCCTTGTTGTATTCGCATAAATTTCAGATAGTAGCGTCGACTATCAATTGAAACAAGTTTTCATTGATAATAGAAGTTTTTGTGATTTTCTTTACCTCGATGTGTTTTTTAAAGTTGGTCTAAAAAAGAGTCAGTCAAAATTTGCCGAAGGCCCACTTTATGGCCTCGACAATGAACCAGTGACTGTCCAAGGAACAATCTAGTTGGAAGTCACCCTGGGTACATACCCAAGAACGGCGAGTCGTACACTCACCTTCTTTGTCGTCGACCTACCCTCCGTGTACAATGTAATACTAGACCGCCCTGCCTAACAACGTTCAGAGCCGTCACTTCAATACCGCACCTCAAGATGAAATTTTCTGACAGCCTGTGGTATAGATGAAGTGCTGGGTGACCAAATCACTAGGCGAACATATTACATGTCCTAGATCGCACCGAGTGGCAGCACCAAGACGGTAGCAGAACTTGACCATTGAGATGAAGCAACTATTCAATAGGTGTAGTCTAGTGAGACTACCGATCTAATCCCACTGAATCTGGAGGACCCAAAGAGGTGTGTACAGATCAGGAGCTCACTCACTGGGACACTGCGGGATGAGCTGATCATATTCTTACGACAGAATGCTAATATCTTCTCGTGGACTCCAGCTGACATACCTGAGATTTTGGCCGGAGTAATGGTCCACAAGTTGAACCTCAATCCTGACCGCAAGCCCGTTAGGCAGAAGAGGAGGAACCACTCCATGGAGAAGCTGATCGCCATTCGGGAGAAAATAAAGAATTTGCTAGACACCGACTTCATCAGAGAAATCCCGTATCCGGACCGGCTCTCCAACATCGTCCTGGTAAAGAAAAGTAACGAAAAATGGTGAATGTGCATCGATTTTACTAAAGTTAACAAAGCCTGCCCAAAAGACAGTTTCCTTTTACCCAGGATCAACCTATCAGTGGACTCAACATCCAGACATGAGCTACTGAGTTTCATGGACGCGTACTCGGGTTACAACCAGATTCGGATGAGCCCAGAGGACAATGAGCACATTTTGTTCATGACAGACCAAGGCACTTATTGCTATAGGGCGATGCCCTTTGATTTGAACAACGTAGGTGCCACTTTCCAGCGGCTTGTGAACAAGATATTCGAAAAGCAAATCAGCCGGAATATGAAGGTGTACGTCGACGACATGCTCATCAAGATAAAAATCACCAATAACCATATTCATGATTTAGCTGAGTCCTTTGAGGTGCTTCGTGCTCATCAAATGAAACTGAATCCTTCTAAGTGTGTTATCGGAGTATACTCAGGAAAGTTCTTGGGCTTCATCACCTCTCAATGAGGAATTGATACAAACCTAGAGAAGATGAAGGCCCTCATGGATATGACTCTTCCACATAGTGTGAAAGATGTCTAAAGGCTAATCGGACAACTGGAAGCCTTGTCCCGTTTCTTGACCAAGTTAGAGGACAAGTACCAACCTTTCTTCAAGTCTTTGATGAGGACAAAAGCAAATAGATTTCAATAGACTGTAGAATGCCAGCCAACCTTTGACGAATCGAAGCAGTACCTAGCCAGTATAACATTGCTAATATCACCCAAGGACGAAGAGGAGCTATACCTCTACTTGACATTATCGGAGTTGGCAATCAACTATGTCCTCATACATCAGGACTCCGACTCTCAACGACTGGTTTACTATGTGAGTCAGATATTGATTGGCACTGAGATGCGCTACACACGCACATAAAATTTAGCCTTGGTACTTGTCTTCTCCACCTGAAAACTGATGCCTTACTTCCAGGCTCATCGCATAATCATTCTGACTGACCAACCTCTGAAGAGTATTATACAGAAACTTGATATTTCAGGATGGCTGGTAAAGTGGGCTATCGAATTAGGAAAGTTCAACATTGAATTTTGACTCAGACCAGCCATCAAAGGACAGGCTCTGGCTAACTTCATCGTCGAGCCACGACACAATTGCAAATAAACAGCCCCCTGAGGACATAGAATGGCACGGGGAGGAGCCAGAGTGGGTCCTCAATGTAGACATATCATCTATGGACTCAGGCAGCAGAGCCGGAGTGATCCTAAGGACCCATGATGGGTTTGAGGTGAAATACTCTATTAGCCTCGATTTTCTTACTACAACAACGTTGTTGTGTCTGAAGCCCTACTGGCCGGGTTAAGACTAGCTAAAGAGTGCTCAGCCAGATAACTGACCATCTACAGCCACTCTGAGTTGGTCGTCAACCCGGTTAGTGGGCATTTCGAGGCATGCAACCCCCATTTGGCTAAATACTTGGCTAAGGTGAAGGAAGCCAGCCGATAATTTGAGAAGGTGATCCTAGTCCACACTCCCCAAACAGAGAACAAGAAGGCCGACTAACTTGCCAGGGCAGTGACGACTGAAGATCCAAAATAGTACTCAAGGGATATATGGGAAGTCCTGAGCACTCCCAGCACTAAAGAACAGGAAGCCATGTAGGTCTTCGACGTGGAGAGTTGGATGACGCCTTACCAAAGATACCAGGCAAACAGAGCATTGTCAGGCAACACGGATGTAGTCAAGCGGATCAAAAAGATGGCTGGTTGGTACACCATTGTCAGTGGATGACTATACGTTGCTACTCGACTCCATACCTCTGTTGCTTAACTCTTGAGGAGGCTGACTACGCCTTGAGAGAAGTCTACATTGGGATCTGTGGATCGCCTACCGGTGGCAAAAATCTAGCGTTAAAAATCATGCACCAGGGATATTATTGGCCAACGATGAAGAAAGACACCCTTGACTTCGTGAAGAAGTGTGAAAATTGACAACTCCACGGTAATCTTCACCATCATTTGCCCGCTAAGTTGAGAACTTTTCAAGCTCTTTGGCCTTTCGTACAATGGGGGCTCAATATTCTCAGCCTATTTTCTATTACAATTGGGCAAAGGAAGTTCATTATCGCTGGTATCGACTACTTCACCAGGTGGGTCAAAACCGCTCTGCTGGTCAAGATCACAATTATAACACTTTAGAATTCATCTACCAGAGCATAATCAGCAGATTTAGCTTTTTTGAGGCCATAATGACTAACAACAGAACCCAATTCTCCGAAAAATACTTCACCAAATATTACACTAGTCTAGTTATTAGATTGGTTCACACTTCGGTAGCGTACTCACAAGCCAATGGATAGGTAGAGGTCACAAATTGTACGCACTCCACTGTCTCAAGACCAAGTTGGAGGGCGTAGGGGGCTCCTGGGTCAATGAACTGCCCTCCGTCCTATGGTCTTACCGGACGACTCCAAAGGAATCGACTTACGAGACGTCCTTCAGTCTCTACTATGAGATTAAAGGTAATTATGACCAGTAATTTTGGTCGACATTGGGCTTCAAAATTCTAGGGTTGAGTCCTTCGACCCATAAGGTAACTCCCAGAAAATTCGAGAATACCTTAACTTACTGGAGGAAGCCCGCGACGTGCCAGACTACGGACAACAACCTACCAACAATGAGTTGCATTCTATTATAATAAGAAGGTAAAAGCGCGACAATTCAAAGTTGGAGACATAGTCTTGCAAAGTATCGAGACTACGGGCAAGACCACTAACCAGAATAAACTTTCCACGAATTGGGAAGGCCCTTTTATAGTTTCTGTCGTTCTGCAGAATAGAGCATATAAACTCTGGACCCAGAATGGCAAGTTGGTTCCACAGACGTGGAATGCGATCCACTTCAAGCGCTACTTCCAATAAAGACATATGTAGGTCATCCATGTTGCACGTGCATGCTTGTAATGTATATATTGATGTTAATAAAATAAGAGTGCTTTTTCATTCATGCTGTGTTTTTGTTTCTCTTTCTATTCCATATGCATGTGTGTCTGCTTGAAGGGATATACAACCTAGACTACCCCTCAGTTGGGTAGGTTTTTACCCACTCGTAACTAAACTCTAGTCATCCAAGCGGCCTATAAGCGGTCGTAGCTAAACCCTAGTCATCCAGGCTATCCATAAGTGGTCGTAGCTAAATCCTTGTCATCCAGGCGGCCTATTAACGATCAAATTGAACCTTGGTCATCCAAGTAGCCCATTCATGAACAAAATATTAGGGGCTTAAACAGCACACGCGATAACCTCCTTCACTAGGAGATAGCATGTCAATCAGCAATGGTTGACTGGAGCAAAAGCGCTCCAAAAAAGCCAGCCGCCCAAGTTCACACTTGGGCAGTGCTGCCAAGCTTTTACTTACGAGTAAAGAACAGGCTTGACCAGATATTAGGGTTCTCCTTAACGCCCTCTCCTGGACTTAAATCCATCAGAGAGCATCGCTAACATCTCAAGAAAGGCAGGCAACCAACTTGTGTACAACGCACCATATCAGCCGGATAACGCAACAGCAATAATTTAAAAACGATTGCAAAGACAAAGACGCAGAATATCAGTAAAATGACCATTTTATTGATCTTATGTGTTCATCATTACAACAACTTCAAAAAACAAGAGTGCAAAATCTACAATGGAGCGGAGCTCCCAAGAGGAGGCGATGATGGCCCTTGACCTCCCGGGGATGTCGCACGAGGCTCTTGCGATGCTAGGCAGAACGGTTTGTTGGGTAAAGAAATTCAATCAAAAAATTAGGGTCAATCAACCATGTAATGCGTCGACTGTGGTGGACGCCTTCCCACACTTGTGCCCACAGCATCTTAGAGACCTGAAGGGGACGTATACGAGTTGCCAACTCATTCTCAAATGATGTCAACTGACCCGAGAGTTGATCAATGCACCTCACCATCCGATGAGCTTCCTCTCTCATCTTGGCATTCTTTTCTTTCAGCCCCACATTTTCCTCCTCCAGGCTCACCACCACAACCTGAAGGGCAGCTGTGCCACTCAAGTACTCCGCCTTAAGGAACTCCATCTCCTCCTCGAGTGAGGCGATCTCTCTATCACGATAAGAGATCGCCAGGTCTCTTTAGCGCAGCCCCTTGCTAACCACGCTAATTACTTTATCCTCCTACAAAGACCAAAAATGTTAAATAACAGCAATAGAGAGAAAAAGGAGAATGAAAGTTGCAAAGATTTACCGGCCAGACTCTATGCTTCAGCCTCACAGGCCTTCTGCAAGACATTATCCCTGGCAGCGGAGGATTGGAAATAGAAATCTCCTGAGTACGCTCAGCAGTGACCTCTGCTATAGACTCCTCCGATATCTCTGCCGTAAGACCCACCGCCTCAAGAGGCTCCCAGGGGAAAGACTCCTCCCGCACCACCACAGTAAAGCCCACCGCCTCAGTAGGAATCCTGGTGGTAGGCTCCTCTGTCAGCTCCACACTGATGCCAACTGCCCCTTGAGGCTCTCCGGCGGTAGGCTCCTTCGTCAACTCAACGTTGATGCCAATCACTTCTTGAGGCTCTCCGATGGTTGGAACCACAGGCCCCTCTTGAGGCTCACCAGCAGCACGCTCCTCAGATATTCCAGCAACCTATGCAGCAAGAGGCTCTGCAAGTGTCTCCAGGAGCTCTTCGATAGCTGGCTCCTTTGACAGTCCAGTGACCAGCTCGGCTGAAGGCTCCACGGGTGATTTCGATGGCACCACTAGGTGCTTCGGCCGTGGTAGAGCAAGAATGGCACTTCCCACAATGGAGCACAGTCTGGACCTATATGCCTCAACAGCAGTCTCAACTCCACCATTATCGGAGATATCTCCGATTCTAGTGAACCGGCTAGCCATAACATAGTCTAGCCCCAAGGAAGAAGAAGAAGAAGGCATCACCGTCACTGCCTTCTTCTGCCTTGGACTTCTGGGAGGTTCCTCGTTGGAAGGCATGTCGGTAGACCTGGTCGTAATTGTGCCTGCCTTCCTCTTACAGGAAGGCACCTTCATCGTCTACTCTAAAGAAGGTGGTCCCTATCGTGCCTTCTTGGCCCTAGCTCGAGAAGCCAAATGGTCTCTCCGGAACTTCAGAATATGGCCCTCCACCAGCTCTAGAAGCAGCTGAATTACAGCAACCTTCTCGTCGATGGGCGTCCTAGTATAAATGTCGAGTACCCTGTCCCAATCTTTGGCCAAGGGCCAAGTCGAATCAACATGAATATAAAAGAACCGGTTCTTCCAGTTCGTTAGGGAATCATATATGGCGCCACTGATTTGGTGTCCTCGTGGAGACAGGAACACCCACTCTCCGCCCTTGACAAATTGGAACATCACTCTGACTGCTCCCACCATTAATAACTTTGAATGCTAGGAAAGAAAGATGCAAAGCATACACAAATAATACACCGCTTTGGCAAGGAATCATGCTATGGGGATCTCGAGGGCAGTCAGAATATCCAGCAACTCATCAGGAATTTGGAGGCATAGCCCACTCCTCAAGTGGGCATCATAAATGGTGATGCAGCTCTTAGGAGGAGAGCACGCCCTGTCTCCCTCACTGGTCCTCCTAAAGACGATCGACGTAGGGATGTTGTACTTGACGTACAACACCCTCACCTCACTGGCCTTGATGACTAAAGCAATTTGGGTTACAAAAGGAGCCATGGGAATGGAATCAAGAATGAAGATGGCAGAACACTTAGAAATTTTTTGAAAAAAAAAAGCATGGGAAATTTAAAAAGTAACAGACAAACCATTTAAAGAAGTGTGAAGGTTGGAGAAGGTAAACCGTCTCAAAAACACGTGCCCATCATTGCCGACATGTGTCGCTTCCTAAACGGGTGCAGTCATATCTGATCCTCTAGTGTATTAATTACCGGGATCACAAATTTACTACAAGTAGACACGTGGCCAACTTTTAGACTGACAGTCCGGTGGCATGATGGCACATCGTTTCAACTCTAACTAATTCTCCAAATTTTAGCTCAGACGGTCAACGAATCCGGTTAATGCTTCATTTAGTAAGTTTTTTGGCTTTTGGCCGAAACGGTCAACGAATTTGATTAACACTTTTTTCAGCCAATTCTCTGGGTTTTGGCCTAAATGGTCAACGAATTCGGTCAACTCTTCCTTCAGCCAGTTCTCCAGATTTTTACCTAAATGGTCAACGCTTCTTTCGACTAGTTCTTTGAATTTTGGCCTAAACGGCCAATGAATCCAGTCAACAAACTTCTAAGCCAGTTCTCTAGATCTTGGCTTTATGGTCAGCAATTACACACAACATGATCAACAAACCAAGAGTTTTCACCAGTTTCCTCACCAGGAAGGTAACCCAGCCACTCGTAACCTATCTTGAACATGCTGGACGCTAGAGGCTGGAGTCCCAAGCCACCAGCATGGGGGGTTAGTGATGGGTACGCCAATAATAGACTAGCCGAAGAAGGAGGAATGACCGAGATCCGTAATGTCTCATTTATGCCTGGATAGTTAACGCTCACCGTTGACCAGGCGAAAGGCTAAGTGAGTGAGAAGAAGCCTAAGAGCAGGACGCGCATCCTGAAGGAAAGAGCTAGAATCCTCCTCCTATCTATAGTAAACCCTAACGGTTACAGAACGTAGAAGAAAAGTAATCAAGGCAACGCCCGTTACCGCTATAAAGTCTCCACGCCAAAAAAGGTAGCGAGCCCAACAGCGCATAGGAATCAAGCCTTTCTGCATAAGGAATGTATCGCAGCTCTGTGGCTATAAAGGACATGGAGTTCTCACTCCAAGGCACGCATTTATTGATCGACAATCACAAGCTCTGATTTGCTCACAAAATTTCTCTACAGAAAAGCTCACACGCTTTTGGATTACAAACGTTCTCTCTCTCTTTTCCACTAAGTTTCTGACAAACACAGTGCTTAAAGTCCATGCTCCTCACGAGCCAACAAAACCTCTCTCAATGAGAGCACTCACCCATCTCAAACACTCTTTGTATTCCCTTACATTCTCTACTTTCATCTTCTTAATTCGAAGTTTTTTGCTGATGTGAGCGTCGGAGTGTTTGCAGTGGGACAACCTCCCACCGTCATCTGACCTCCTGTTCGTAGTTGTGGTGTGTAGGATGCAGACTCAGTGAACGAAATTAGACCCAAATAGCCGACTTAATCCGAATCTATTTGAAATTTGAATTCAGGACGCATCAGAACTGAATACCAATGATTGTTCTTCTAAGCTCAAGTTTCGGTTTAAATTATTATAATATTGATATAATTATGATAGTAATAAACGTGATCATCTTATTATGCGTTTGCTTTCTTATATAAATATTAGATTTAGCACATGTGTTTTTTGTCTAGAAAAACTATAAGAAAATCATTTTTGATAGGACTAAAACTATTTATTTATTATTTATAGTTTATTTAGATATATGCAATTCGATAATTTTGAAGGTAAGGTGTGAGACCACATATATCGTTTTATTATTGTGATATTTACATTGGTGTCTTGAAGCCAAAATATTTTTGAGTATTTTTTATACATTATTTGTATGATATTAAGCCAATTTAGTAAACTATTTTGATGTTGATGCCAGATAAAATATGTGAATATCTATCATTAAGAAAAACATTTGTTATAAAAAAGTAAAATTAGATTGTTTTTTATCTACAGTAAATTGGAGTTGCTAAAAAATGAAATTAAATCCATTTGAAATGGTTATAAGCCAGTGATGGCTCTAGCTAACTTTTTAGTATTATATGACATAGATATTATGTCACATTAGACCTATGTATTTAACTATATACCCTCTATATGATTCACCTTCAAGGGACAAGGGCGGTTTTGCTTGGCATGAAGGCAACCTTTCAAACTGCTGCTGAATCCATGGCCCTCCTAGTCCCTTCCGACCTACCTTTATAGCCACATAAATTAATATATAACCTATGGAGAAGTGGGCTAATCTAACCAATCTGGCTTGGACAATGAAAAGAGCTCCTTACATGCAATTCTCTCACTTCGGGAAGAGCAGACATATAGAGAATGCCTTTGCTCTATATGTTTCTTTCTCTTCCCATAGATGCTTTTTATGTATCTCACCTAAATTGTCCCATCATCCTCCTGAGGAGAAGTTTGGTCATATACTCATACTTGGGGGGGTGCACAGCGGGAGGTAGTAGTGGGGAATTTCCTGTAATGGGCAAAAGTAAAGGGAAGAAAAAGGGGGAAAAAGTAATTCATATCAAATATATTCTAGAATGAGATATCATCTCACCACCTTCTACAAAAATCATTGATTCAGCATATAGCTAGCTTTACAGAACCAAAATGGAACCTCCCGCAGTGCACAAAAGAAACTTCTTAAAAAGAAACAGTTTGAGAAGGTTCAATTGTTCAAAATGAATGAAATAGCGAAGAAGGATCAAGAATTAACATTGCCTTAGGGGAAACCTTCTTTGTCCAGAGAATCGTCGGGCTTAACTGCTTGGTGCAATAATAACTGATTAACCCTTGTATTTGTGATTCAAATGGTTCTCACCTGTTTACGCGAAGTTTGCTTATAGTAGTCCGTTCGGTTGCTCTTGCTGAAATCATTACTCTTCATTCTCCCGTGAATTCTTTGGGTTTTCCTCTTCCTCTGTCCCTATCCCATAGGTACAGCGTTTAATTTCATATTCATAAAGTAGAAACATAGACGCACTCCTATGAATTTGGTATTGAGTTTCCTCCTGCATTTTTAGTAGGGTGAATACCTAGCCTATTCAATGCTAGGCACGTGGAATAGAACAGATGGATGAGATTAAGGGTAAAAGGCATGGGTAAGGGCTTATTGGGTCTATCTGTATTTACAGAAGTTGAAATTTTTGTTCTTTTTTCTCTGACAGATGGTCAGAACTTCATCTGGGTTCAAATTCTACATGAATGCATCTCAAGCTCTCGCTTTCAGAGCAAATGTGCGAGAAGTTTCAATGAGAGAAGAGTTTACGCCATGAAGTAGTTGAGTCTATTGGAAGTGGCTCTGTATCAATGGAATCTCTGTGCATTTTCTTCTAGAATATTATTGTTTGGGCCGCTTCCCGACCTCAACTTTCCCCTACTCCTAAGAAATTTCGGGAGGCTTCATAAAGTGCTTCTTTAAGTCAATTTCATTGTAGAGCCGTATGCAGTGCGCACAATACCTTCTACAGCTTGGCCCGCAGCAGTACCTTGACCAACTCCAGGTCCAATAAAAGCAAGCCATTGTGTACCTTGGTGTTCCTAATCATCCACTCCTTTTTGCTCCACCTCAAAAAAATTTAGTATAAATAAGTAGTAGTAGAAGGTTCATATCTTTTTTTTCTTTTTTTGAAATGAATACGTTTTTTAATTGAAAAGTACCATGTTTGTAATATAATAAGTAAATCCAATTCTAGCAAAATAAGCGGGCTATCCCCTTGTTAATAGACAAACGTAAGGAGAAGAGTTAAAAATAGTTTGATTGAAACTCTAAGATTTTTTATGTGCATGACCTTATGCTTTCAACAATTATTACAATAATTACATATCCAATTTGACATATGGACAAATATGTGCATCATCGTATCGATACAATCCTCATTGTGCATATTGATCAATTGAGGATGGGTTTTTGGAGTAGACTTTCATTGCGTTGGCTTCATATTTAAATACAATATTCAATAAACAAGAAAATACTATGATACGTTATATAATTTAAACCGGTAGGATGAATGGTTTAAGACTCGTAAGACCAAGATGCCTACTACATATGTTCATTGTCATTAGTATGGATTTTAAATATTCTTGATAAAGGATGGTATAAGGCCCAAATCTTTAATTAATAATAATTTTAAATATTAAATTAATATAATTAAAATTAAAATTAAAAAATGTAAAATATTAGGTTAAAGAATCAAAATTAGACTATTGACTTAATGCCTGACAGACGACTGACCCATGCCTAAGCACCAAACCCCGTAGGGTTAGCGCCTGAGGTGCACCTGATATGCGCACAAGCACTAGTTGGCAGAATGTGTACGCTCAACTTCTGTCCAATGGATGCTCAAGCAATTGATTGGCAGATTGTACAGTTCTGAGGCACGCCTGAGCGATGTTCGAATGTAGTATTCCAAAAGTATCAATGCCCATGAGAAGTAGCTGAGGAAAAGAGAGAGAAAGAGAAAGAATGCCAAAGAAGTTGGAATTCAGTTGATTTAAGTGAGAATTTGGATAAATCGGAGTCAAGGTAAGTGTATTTCTGAGTTTTCTTCTTATGTTATAAATATTCATATATGTCATAAATTTGAAATATAGTATTTTTTTGAGGAGGCATGTCAATTTTCATCATTTTTGTAGCAAAATTTCATAAAGAGTCATGCCTAAATTCATGTATACCATATATATATTTTGAATTATGAATTTAACTTCATGCATGTTTTAAAATCATAGTTTAATACTTCTGTATGCTTTAATTTCGTGGAGAGCTATCTGCATGTTAAAAAAATTATAAAATATATGTTCTGAAATTTAGTAAAAGACTCCTCATGTTTGCAGATTTCTGTACTAAGTTTTGGAATTTTTTTCTGCATGTGTTGTTGCTAAATTCTACATTAAATCATGCTGGGTTTAACTATTTTGAGCTCTAAGAATGATTCTGCATGATTAAAGACGGAATAATTCAGTATTTTAAGTTAAAAAATTATAAAATTATGTAGAGAACTTTACAAATGTGACGTACCGTATTTTCAACCAAACATTCGGTAGAATTTTGGCTATAATACAGACGTCGGCCAAACTCAAAAACCTATGAATATCACTTACAGTATACATAATAAAGTCACAACATCGCAAACATAGGATCTAAAGCCACAAAACTTCACGTGGCACCAACATCAAAACTCTGATATGATGTTAGCTCAAAATAGATGCCACTAGGTACCCAACTAACTATCACGATCTGCAGAAACATATACATTTATCGATACAGTGAAAATAATATTACGATTATATCATCATTATCATACGCATACATTTATAAAAAAATCTATTAGAAATATAAAAGGATCCATTAGAGGACACAAAACCACGTAACTAAGTCCATAAAGCCAGCTTCAACTTCTTCGAGTCTAGTTGACTTAAATCCTCTAATCCGTCTTATTGGGTGCAACTCATATCCAACTAAAGGGAAAAAATAGTAAGTGTGAGCCAAAAACTCAATAAGGTATTTATATATATATCAAAGGACATGTAAAACTTCATATAAAAATATATAATAACATATATAGGAGAAAACATAGATGCATATGAGACTATAAATCATGGTTTAGAAAGAATAATTTCATGATTCATTTCATATTTCTTTGGTTTATTTTCTTGTCATTTTCTTAATTATCAATTCATATCGAGAACTTATTTCGTTGAGGGATCGAGGCCAATCGGCCTTACTAACTAAATGAGCGGTCGGTCATAGTATGGATTGTATTCACTTTACACAATCAAAGGCTAATATCCTCCTATTCAAGACCTAAAGGGGGGCCGTCTACATATATATCCTATAGATAGGGCTGATTAACCGCAAGCGGCATCATACAGACAACACCTTCCACTATAGTATATTAAAGCTTGCCAAGAAATATCATCCGCTAAAATACATGGCCAAGATAGTCCTTGAGTTTTCACTGTAATATCAATGGCATGTCAAAATATACTATCTGTTGAACAATTCTTGATCCAAGTTCTTAATTTCTTATTTCTTTTGGAAATTCTAATCTTGAGAATATAATTCTTCGTTTCCACTCTATTTGAGAACATTTCATAAGTCAGTCAGTTCTTTGTTCCGGAGAACAGATCGTCAATTCGTTGCTTAATCACAAAATATCCCTTCTTCGTTCTTATTTCATTAAACTTATTCAGATTCATATTTTCATATTTCTCATGAGCTTGATTCCTCATGCATTCATAGTTCATGCGTAATTTTTCTTTGGAGCTTGGGAGGATTAGAATTCCTTTTCATTTTATGCCAATTAGAATTATAAGGATTCTGATCGATAATTCTTTTACAACTAGTTTATGACATGATTTTTGAAACATATTAAATAAACATATTCATAATACATGCATAATTTATCATAAAACTTGAAACATGTAAGAAATTCTTACCACCGTAAGCTAAATATAACTTTAGAGCGTCCAGATGCCAAATACCTTTCTAAAAGCATACAACATACTTTTTGAAGCTAAATCATACATAAATCACGATTAATTCGAATAAAACCCAAAAAGGATGCGGGTTAGCGTTCCTGTAACCATAACACCATACGAAACTGCTAATTCGGATACCAAATTGATAAATTTACATACTCATGGTATGGGTAACAATATTCTAAAACCAATTTAAGCATAAATCTCAATTTAATTTGTGAAATTATTCGAGGCATGGGGTTAGGGTTCCATTTCCGAAAATGGGTTAAAACTACGAAATCGGGCATAAAATTCACATATTTGCATGTTCAAGTTATGGGTAATAATTATCTAAAATTAAATAATGCATAAAACACAAAATAAATGATAAAACAGGTCAGGATATAGGTTAGGGTTTTGGGTTGTGAAAAATTACTCAAATCTCATAGATCGGATATTCCATGGATAATACAAAATATAAACTTATTTGGGTATCAAAACAAAGATACCCGAATAAAACGAACTAAAAGTGCAAGAAAACGAAAGAGGAGAGTATGAGTGCACTTGTCTCGACCCGATCTATTACTTTTCTAGCTAGCTCCAAGCCGAATTTGAACTCCGGGACCTCGATTCCACCATTCTCTCTCTTCTTCCCACGTGGAAGGCAAAAATGACGAAGCAAAAACCCTTGCGGCTTTTTATATTTCGGGCCGGCGCTTGAGCGTCCAGTGGGCCTTCCTCCACTGACTCAATTTACGGTCCCAAAACTTAATTGTTTCCTATAAATTAAACTCAATCTTGATTATATTAACTTAATTGTCCATAATACGATGCCAAAAATCGGTATATTATAATCTTTTCCACTTATAAAAATTTCGTTCTTAAAATTTAACGAACCTTAAAAGTCAACAATTTGAGGAGAATCCTTTCAGAACTCCTTCATGATCCTATGCCATAACCTTGATCAACGACTTATTCTTGAGGGCCTCCACCAAATGAATCATTTGAAACCCCAATATCTCAGGTTAGAACCTTGTAATAAGACAAATTTCTAATCCCCTGTAAGGCTTAATTCGATCACATACTTAATTACTTAATTATTAAATCATGGGAGACTTTATGACATTCCTCAAAATTGAAGGCAATCCAGATTGTATTGGCTATTCTTCCGACTTAATTTCAATACCTCAAACGGCTAATGAACATTCTATCTCTGTTCATCCTAAGCTTCGAAAATAATCGATCACATGGAACCTCATTCTTATCCTGAGATTTTCAGGCCTTGGGCCGACATGCTACATCTGCGCTACTCTAATTAACCATTTACTTACACACTAAATAAATTGCAATCCTTGTCCATTGATTCATCAAGCACCTAGATTACACAGTAGCTATAGATTCAAGAAAATCCCAATGATATCGATATACCAAAGGCAAAACCCATAATTCTCAAATTCCAACCAAGATAGGAAGTATGATTGAAGTAATTGTCCTAAGAATTTCGGTACAACATTAAGTTACCACTAAAGCCTCAAACTTGAACATTAACAACTTATTATCGCGTTGGCATACCGATAAGCCAACTTGGTCACTACTCACCTTTCACGATTCCTATGAAGCATCGAAAGTATTTTAGATCTAAGGACTCCTACTTGCTGACTCTAAACCATAGATGGAGTAACTCTAATCATGAACCTCTCCTCTACTTAATCTAAGGGCATCCACCCATATACGATGTAGGAAAATCATAATCCTAGATCATCTTTAAAAACATCACATTCTACTATAATTCCTTGGATCCACGAGGGATCAATCCAAATGACTTAATTGATAATTTACTGTGACGGACCGGATTATTCGCCATTGAATAACCTCCGTCAATGGTAATACAAACTAAAACCCATAATTAATCCTATGAACTCTACAAAAATTCCGGTAGTATTTCATCTGTAACTGGACAAAAAATCAA
>JAOVVI020006084.1:0-10737 GCA_028571085.2 Nepenthes alata | reverse complement strand
ATAAATGGTGACCTTATCAAGTTGGCCGAGTGTCTGTCAGTACTTCATCAAAACAGCTGCTACTTGATCTCCCTTATTCTCTCCTCTACTCGAGAGGATGATACAATCCTCTTTGTGTTGAAGAAGGTCCTCAACTCTTAGTGGTTTGAGGAGATGTGCTAGATCAGGCAGCTGTGAGCCTTCCTTGGCTAGGTGCTGCAAGAGACTTCTTCTAGGGTTGGGGGCTTCCGATCATCACGAGAGTAGCATGGATTTGGCTGCTCAGGGCTTTTATCCCACGATTCGTGACTCAATCAACCCTCTAGTTGTGTCTGGGCCTTGTCACTTGTGGCTGCTCAGGCCTCAAGGTCATCAAGTTGCTGTGTCTTCCCAGTGGGGTGTCTCTTCCTCTAGTTTCTCCTCTTGGATGCCGAAATCTGGGAGTTAGAAGAGGGAGGCCCAGCGATAGTACCTTGAGACAGGTACAAAAGGTCTGGAGCAACTTTGTCAGTGCATCGACTAGAGTAGCCACCACCGCCACGTTAGTGGATGGATGATCATTCCCATGACTATCTACAGTTGAGTCATCACCATGGGAGACAACATCTTTAGCGGGCATACTCGCTTGAGTCCTAGTACTCACCATACTTGCTTACTTTGATTGTGGGGGTAGACCTTTTGATGCACCACTTTTTTCAGACAGTGCCAATATGTATCCTTAGATTTGGGTTACTAAACAAATTAGGAAGCTACCTAATTTGGGTGTCCAACTAAAAGCAAGTCCGATTTTCATTATTTCAAACCTGAATCCTATACACCACAACTAATAAATAAAAGGTTACAGGATAATGAGACTTCCTATCCGGTATATCCTCCAATATTCAAATCAGTAATCTTTCTTAATCGAATAAAATAATAAGAGGATGAGAGAGTGTAATGTGTGGATACAAGTATGAGAGGATTGAGTGTTTGATGGAGAGTTAGGCTCCGTTTAGTGTGCTTGAAAGGTGAGCTGTTCAGAGGAATTTGCACTTGTGGGGGAGTGGCTTTACGAATGAGAATTGCACTCTTGGGAGAGTAGTTTTTTGAGAAGGGTGCACTCGTTGATGAGTAGCTTCGGTTTGGGAGTTACACTCGCAGAAGAGTGGCTTTTCGTGTAAGGCAGAGGGGGAAGTACTCGGAGCGTTCGAATGTTAAGGCGCTTGATTGCCCTTGATTGCTTAATCGCTGGATCGATTTGCGTATCAAGGTTGAGAGCAGAATCAGAATCCTCCTCCTTTTCTGTGGATGAAGGGATATAATTATAGAGTAAGCATTGGGTAGCCAACCCTAGGGCCTCGTGACTCTACGATTGTGAGTGGTTGACATTATGCACCGACGGTTATGGATTGTAGGTACTACAACTCTGTAACTTTGGGGGAGCTGTTATCATGCTCTATCTCTGATGCTTTGAACCATCGTAATCCTCAGGATGACAGACTGGCGGGTGCTGCTTGTGATTCGTGCTATTGCAGGCACGAATGATCACATGGTGATAGTGACAGCTTGGACTCATCTATTGAGTTGGAGTGGACCGAGCTATGCTTGTGTAAATCATCTAACAACCAGCCCTAATGGCCTATATATTGCTGGATAGTCTTAGACTGTACCGCTTGGGCTCACTACTGCAAACTTTGGATCTCAGTCTTGGAGAAGCTTTTACTGGGCTACAGCTTCTTGGGTTGGTCTTCTCTTCGCAGGGTGAATTTTGGGCCAGTTCGTGAGCTACCAAACGCATCGCTTATGACGATGTACCACATTCTTTTATTTTTTAAGTAATTTTTTTACAAATATTGATGTTTATAGAAGCATCACTTGCTTTGAAGATAATTATAGAAGCACATGTTGATCACATTATATCAATATTGTTCGGGAATAAAAATATATCCACGATTAGCGCAGCAAAAACAAACCTTTGATTTTTTCCATCAATCGTCAATTACCAAATTCTATAAGAATATAATGAATAAAATTATGCAACCAATTGCATTTAAGTTGTATAATAACATTTAATATTGAAAATCATTTTCAACTAAAAAAATTAAAAAATAATCTCTAAAAAGTTATTGACTATAATAGTATCCAATTATAATATAATCATATTCCAAATCCTTTTACTATAACCTAAATGACTGAATGGTTTAATCCCAACACACCTAGAAACCTACTAAAAAAGAACTATTAAGAAAAATGAGTAATCAATTAATAATATATCATGAAAAGAAGCAACATACTCAATATTATTAAATAATAATACTCAAATTTGGCCTTAACTAAATGGCTAACACCTTACTTTTTTTCATTTTTCTCTTCTCTTTCTTCAAGCTACACTCATTTGGGTAGAAAATGATTTTGATTTTGCCTTGAAATTAGAATAATATATTTTATATCCCGACGTAGCCGTTTGAACGGCTAGTTTACATTCATCTTGATATTACCAATGGAAAAACCTGTAACTCTTAATGTTTAAACGACCAACTTGCGATCATTTTATTATATTTCTCTAGAAATTTATTCAAATTCGGCACTCAAGTACCCATCTCAAAGTCAGAATCACTCAAGCGAACCTCACGTGAGTCTCTAAATGATTTGTTTATTAGATGTGTGACTCGTAATGAGAGTCACCTCAAACCAATATATTATCAATAATCTATTTTTCTATTTAAAAAAATCATGAGAAGATTGCCTTTTTTAAAACTCATTCAGAATAACCTTAATTTAAAAGCTACCACTTTTATAATGATGAGAACATGTGGTCAAAATCCATATAAATATAACTATATATGGTATATTTTTTAAAATTAGAGGATTAATATCTTATAATTTAAAATATTTATATAATTAGCATATATTTTTCTAATTTGGATTGTATCACTTTTTTACAAAAGATGACTCATTATGCAGTTATAAATATACACAGAAGTACAAAAATCATTAATTCTTTCTCTTTTTATATTTATACAAAGTATCAAAGTTAGTTTTATTAAATATATTCGAATTTGTGTTAATCATTTAAATTATATTACTATTCACCAATATTACAATTCGACATCGTTACATATCATTGCTCATCATTCACTTTTCTTCCGACGTGGCATCATTGTAAGCCCGTTGTCTGAGGTTCATAGTTGTAGTTTTCACCTTACCTCATCTGTTGCTTGCTATCATTCCAAATCTGCCTATCATTATTCTTTTAGTACGACACTTTTTTATATTGTAAAAATTACAGTACTGTTTCGGTTACTTACAATGATATGTTTTATGAATGTACTAAATATATCGTGATTGATTAACAATTTGTATGACATCGCCTCTTGGAGGGTATATTTCATCTCTTTTTGGTTTCTACGACTGATTAGTTAAGTGACACATTCATAAAGGCTCATTCACTTTGTTGTCATCTTAATTTGGTTTTAATGAGAAATATTAGAATATTATGAAATTATCATTTATAAATTAAATGATTGATATCATCTAATTTAAAATATTTATATATATTATGAGATATATATATATATATTATGTTATAAATTAGATGACTAACATCTTTTAATTTAGAATATTTATATAATTATCATTATTATAATTTTTTTAATTTAGGTTGTATTATTTTTTTTATAAAATGATAGCCTATTAAATAAGACGGAGCTGAATTTGTAATATTGAAAATTTTATATGTATTCTATATAAAGTATAAAAATTCATTAGATTTTCAAACTTCTAATGACACAAACTTTTAAAATTTTAAAAAATAACAGTTAAATTCTGATAATAACATGCCTGTCAAACTAGAAAAGATAATAGCATATAAATATATAAATAACAGCAATAATAAAAGCAGTCTCAATGATATTTATTTCAGTATATTTCAGTCATTGCTCACAATTAGAGAACCTACCCTTTAAAAAAAGCAATAAATTTAACTTTTTTTAATAATTATTATTTAATATTAATTAAATAATTATATTATTTAAAAAAAAGCTAGTCTTTTTTTAAATCTTAATTATTTAATATAATTAAAAAATATTAAATTAATTTATCTCCTAAAGAAATTGAGACTCGACGTCGTAATCTTTTCTATGGCTTACCGCGTGGTATCAATTACTTTATTATTAATCATTAGGAAGGCGGTTGAGATTTATTTTGCTAAGCACGTCGCTATAAAATCGAGTGTGAAAGCCAGCGTCGATGTCATCATCTTTGGCTCCGTCTAGTCCCAAGCACAATCGACGCTCTCTCGATGTCAGGCTACCCTCATAATACACCGGGGTACGGCTACGGCTACGGCTACGGCGGTCAACCAGCTCAGCCTTACGCTCCTCCGCAACCTTACGGCTCGGCTCCTCCAAACCAATCGCCTCACGCTACGGGAGGCGCACCCTACGGAGCACCGTCAGCACCCTATGGGGCGCCATCAGCACCCTATGGGGCGCCATCAGCACCGCACGCACCAGAGAAGCCACCAAAGGATAAGCCCTATGGAACTCAGGTCGCTGGAGCTCCTCCGAGTGCGCCATTCACGCCGTATGCTTCTCCGTACGGCAACCCGTTCGCGTCGTTGGTCCCGTCGGCGTTTCCGCCGGGAACAGATCCTAACGTAGTCGCATGCTTTCAGATGGCAGATCAGGACGGCAGCGGTTTGATAGACGACAAGGAGTTGCAGAGGGCTCTGTCTTCTTACAATCAGAGCTTTAGTATTAGGACTGTTCATCTGTTGATGTATCACTTTACTAACACTAATTCCAGGAAGATCGGTCGGTCTCTCTCTCTCTCCCCCTCTATTTCTTCGTTGTTGTGTTTTGAATGTTGCTAAATTGTGCGAATTAAGCGTTTAAGGTTGGCGATTTATAGCTGTGTTTTATGTGAATTGGGGTCTTCGAATTAAACATTTAGGGTTGAATTGGAGTCCTCGAATGCTGAAATGTTTTCGAGGAGGTTTCAAGAAAGGGATTGTTATTATTGTAGGCAGCTAATAAAATATTGATTTGATTGTGTTTGAATTGCTAAATTGTGCAAATTAGAAGTTTAAAGTTCGTCATGGTAGTTGACATTTTATGTGCGACATTGAATTGGACTTCATGTGTTGATTGTAGGTTTGAACAAAAATTTTTCAAACCATCTAAACTAAACATAACCAAATCACAAATGATGGTTTAACGTTTGCACGGTTTGATTTTTCAACCAAACTGTATTTTTGGTTTGGTTGTTTTAGAACTTAAATGAATCAAACAAATCCTAACAGCACACACATATGTTTTAAACGCAACTTTCTATTACAACTAAATATATATTGCCCCTGTAAATTTTTTACTATGCTTGTGACTTAACCTTCCATATAAGTATTTTAATTCTTGATCCTTTGAAAGAGTTCATCATAACTTAAAATATTAGAGGCTTTTATTTACAGTCAAAATTGGTCACATTTCAAGTAATGTTTTAAAATATCAGAGAAGTTGTAGATAGTGTTGAAAATCTAAAGAAATTATACCAACCAATATTTATTTTTCTATGCTTGTTATGCATGTTTAATATATTGGTATATTAATATTATTGCTTATTACTTTGATTTTAATGTATGATAAATGAATTGAATAAATAATCTTTAAACTTAGAAGTTTAGTGCTATAAATAACATAAACCATCCAAACTAAACAACCCGCACATTGACGGTTTAAGCTCTTTGTTTTGACTGGTGGTTTGGTTCGATTTGGTCTAAATCCAAACTGCAACATGCATTTTGATTGTAGATTGTCCTCAAATTCACACAAAACCGATCCATGTTCAGTAATAGTTGGTTTGATTGTAACGAATTTTGAAGAAAGGGATTAAAAGTGGCATTGGTGGTACAATAAGATGGAGAATTGCCAGCTGGCATGATGCATAAGGCCGAGTATTGTTAATGCCAAGCATCGGTCTAGTTATTACTGATGTTGATGACGTGGTATGATATTTGGGGGGGTGTTTAGGCATCCATTGAAATGACTAAAAAATACCCAAATTCGGACACCTGGGACCCCAATATGTTGGCTACTACTACCTCCAAGGGCCACTACCACTGTCATCACTCCACAAACACCTATGCTGGTGTGGTTGTTGACAGGTGGTGTTGGTGATCGTGTGGTGATGGCGATGGCTGCTGCTTTGTGGTAAGGACGGTGGTGTTAATTTGGATGGTGTTTGGTGAAGGTGAATTTTTCAAGCTTAAACATTGCCTATGTACCAAAAGTGACCTCGAACTAGTAGTAATACAAACCTCAATTTGGTTTTTTGATACTGCCTATCTGAGTTGGTGTTTAGTAGCATATTCTCTCCCCCTTGTTCAACAACACACACATGCCCACAAAAAAAAAAATGAAAATAGTGTCCACAGCTACAGGACTTGGAGAAAATATATGAGAGGTGTGCGGCTAATGGCTAGTCAAAACATAGTTTTTGTTACACTTCTATATTTTGGCACTCTTATGTCTGGAAAACTAGATTGGAACAAAGAAGTTGCAGCAGTAGAACTCAAGCGTACTAGGTATGAAATAAAATTTTTTAATGTCATGGAAAAAGGTATTTCACATTATGAAAACTAGAATTTATGTATGAAAAAATAAATTAGCATGGTAGGAAGTAGTGTTCTTAACTTTAACAGAAAGACTAGATTGGAGCAGAAAAGTTGCAGAAGTAGAAATTGAAGTATAGAAAATAAAGTTAACATGCTAAAGGGAAGATCATTGTAAGGGGAAAAATGAAACCTAGAAGTTGAAACAGTAAAGGGTCAGATCTGCCACCACCTGCTACTTGAGTTGAGACTTAGCACCATGCCAACTTACATAAGTGTGTCTACTATGAGTTGCATATATAAAAAAAAATAGATATTTGAATTACTCTACTTTTTGTTGCATATATGGAAACAGTAGATTACCCAATTTTGGTGTAACAAATATTCACTCACAAGGTATTCCTGAAATTTTTTCGGGGCCCATGGCCCCTTCCTGCTTAATAAAGATCTGCACTGCAAGGATAGATAGAAATATGCCCAGTTACTGACTCCAATGTGCGTACGCAGGTCCAAAGGAGTTCACCTCTCTGTTTTACGATTTGCAGAACTGGAGGGTATGCCATGAAACTGACAAAAATAATTATCTTTTGATTGAGGATGATGTTTCTTGCATTGAGCATTTGGGTTGTAGTTTGTTCTTTGTAATGGTGGTTTGAATCTGTTTACTTCAGGCAATTTTTGAGAGATTTGACAGGGATAGGAGTGGCAAGATTGATGTTTCGGAGTTGCGGGATGCACTTTTGAGCCTTGGATTAGCTGTGTCACCTGTAGTCCTGGATCTGCTTGTCTCCAAGTTTGATAAAACAGGGGGAAAGAGCCGCGCCATTGAATATGATAATTTCATAGAGTATGTTCTAATGTGGATTGAATGTTTGGCTGTTCTACACTTATTATAATTCCATAATGTGTTTTCTTTTATTTGATGAAAATATTGATATTGATATCAGTCGTGACCATATTAGTATCGGGTATAACAGACAATACTTATTAGTATTGGATATATCAGAAGAAAAATTTTTGAAATTTTTAAGGTCACAAGGCTTTATTAGCCAATACATTGGCCAAATGTTGGGTGTGGAAGCCGATATTTTTGAATTCGGCCAATATATTGTGATATTACCGCCGTATCGAAAAATCTTGGTATCAAGCCCCTAATACTAATATATATTACCTGATATTTACTCAATAGTTCTAATATACATTTTTTTCTTCTTATTGCAGATGCTGTCTAACAGTTAAGGTAAGTCCATCACAGCTCTATTTTCTTATTATTTAAGTGAATCAACTTAGAGTTCTTTCCTCCATCATGAACTTATTCAGTTGTTCAATATGCTCGTTTTTAGTTCTTATAACTAACAAACACTGTATTTGATTGATTTTGTTGTTCTTCGAGCTCATTTTAAATGGGCATATGAATAGATTTTGGTAGTGTTCTCCTCCCACTGGTTTCTTTATGTTATATAGCCCTCTTGCATTAACACTTCTGGTGCACCTTTAACAAGAGAACTTTTTAACATTTTCTTGCCATGAGAACAAGGGTTGACAAATGTTGACATGAAATGATAAGTTTGCTTTGATACATTCAAACTTGAGATGACAAACAACATTCTAACCAAAAAAAAGAAGAAGCTAGCTACCTGCTTGAGATTAGCAAATTATTTAGCATATGTTTGTTACTACGTGATGCATTTTTACATAAACCAATAATTCATGTGTCTTGGATATGAATGTGAATTATCTGCATCCTAGTTTGTGATTCAAATGGCATAGCAGAATTCAAATCTCTCAGCACCATAAGCCACATTTATCTCCCGATTGAGCGCAAGAAATAATAACAAAATATGCAACTAAACATACAAGTTGTACAAATAATTTTATAATAGAACCTTGCTTCTGAAACATATTCACTAGATACAGAACTCCAGCTACAAATAATCTCATTCGAGCCAGCCCCTACATAGCAACAATATGTATGAAGAAATGATTAACACTAACCCTAACACACATAAAAATCCAACAAGAGAAAATACAATTAGAAAACAAAAATGGCGTTTGAAAGCCAAAGGCAAAAATTGCCGCAGCGACCATGCATCCGTTGTACACGCATTATGCATTAACTCTTCGGTTTTCACACACCTTTTCCCATTCCTATACTGTGCAATCTAAGCACATGCGCCCATCATATGCCTATCATGCGCCAATTTCTTAGGCCATTGAAATCCTTCGTTCGAGTAACTTATCGCACAAATATCAAACGAACCACCAAATGACATGCCCAATGGGTATGAGACTTACTAGAGAGTAATCCAAGACCCAACCAATACCACTCAAAGAAGAAATTCAAACTAGTTAAAGGGAGTTAGGTCAACATAATGTGATCTGAATTTTTTGGCCCAGATTTTAGAAGTTGAAGATTGTGTTCATCTCTTCATTTGCTCCTCTCTCCCTCCCCCTCCACCCTCTCAATCACTTATATTAAGGTCACAGGCATCACAATTCGGCTCGAAATGTTCATGGAAAATTTGAGGCCTGGAGTGAGGAAGATTTTGTTCAATCCAAAATGTCTTATACATTCTGGAAGCTATTTTTTTCCCCTCTAACCTTCGCATCTGTGGTTTCCATGCATTTCTTGCATTTGGGGTAAAGCTATTTTAGTGCTCTTTTTTTCTTGAGTCACTGATAAGATCTATTTCTTGTTCATTATTATATCTAATGCAGGGCCTAACAGAGAAATTCAAGTCCAGGGATGCTACTTTCTCTGGCTTGGCCACTTTCACATACGAGGACTTTATGCTGACGGTTCTGCCCTTCCTCATCGCGTAAGTTTAAAGCAAATGTCTTAAAGAGTGTGGTCTCTGTTTCGAACATCTTAACGCCATTTAATGTCTCTGGGTCACAATCTGGCAACCTGTATTTTAATTTAACGAATGTTTGGAACTCTGTGTTGTGTGCTGTTTATTATCTTAAGAGGTAATGCACTCGTGTCGTTCATGGGTCTAATTTGGCTAGATTTTATAGGCATTTTGATGTTTGGTTTAGCGGTTGGAGATTTAGTGTTGGATCGTTGGTTGTTTGTTGTGGCGATGTTGATGCCGGTTGTTTATTGTTATGCTGATGCCACTGTTAAATATAAAAAAAAATGTTTACTAGAGTTGTTTGTGGTGGGTTTACTGATTGATTTAATGCCATTTTATAATGTTATCGTGGAGAAATAGCTTAATGTTGTTTTGTAGTGATAGTTGATATAGAAATTTCCTTGATCTCAATTGTTGATTAATTTCATTACATTTTGAAAATTCTAATTAAAGACTTACCAGCAAAGATTTGAAATTATCTCGATATTGGACCTTGTGAGTGACTAGGCATGAGCCGTGTGATGACAAATAAATTACCAGTGTATTCGCACTATTCTCAATTCACGGCACAAATTCATACTTGCCCGCTGCTGTCAATTTTCAGTGTCAGAATAACCCCCCCCCTCCTGCTCACAACGATCTCTTGAAACGCTGTCAAATGACGGATTTTATATAATTGGGACTACCCATTCCACCATTGGTGCTTAGAAGAAACCATGAAGAAAAATGCACCCAAAACGTAGCTTGGATTGCACATTTTAAGTAAATGAACAGGCAACTAAAAGCCTGAACCAGTCTTTTGATGGTGCGGCCATATTGCTCAAGAAGAATACCATGGATGAAAGTATAACTTAGAGCTCTACTTATGTGCATTCAATTGAGGGAAAAATCAGGAACGAGGTAAAAGATGGTCACACGTCCATGTGGAGTGGTAAATTATAGATCGGAAATGGAACTGCCAACTAACAACAGGAATTTTAACCTGGATTATGAATGAAAATGTTGGGCCAATATTTTTCTATTAAATTATGACTTTCAAAAGATTTTTTTTTCCCAACGTCTTTAATAATAATACGTATTATCTAATATGTTTAATATCAAAATAACTATGATCGATATTGATATTGTCATTAGCGGACAAACAATGTATAATAAAATTGAGAGAGAGAGAGAGAGAGAGCACGCTAAAGGCATTTGTAAGATCTAACACAACTCACTAATTTAAAAACATCACTCAGGCAAAATTTCCAGATCTAAATTTTCCTAGCAATCATGGCTGGAATTACAGATAAAACAAATGCTCATAAATTTGATAGG
>JAOVVI020006083.1:0-15921 GCA_028571085.2 Nepenthes alata | reverse complement strand
GTCATTTTTCAGATGATGAGAAGCTTATGGAGGACGAAATTGAGTAAAGTCATATGAAGTAACTAGACAGCATAGCTGGCCAGAGTTGGTCTCTAAAGGACTTGATGTATTTCTTTTGATGTTTTGAGAAGGATTTATAAAACGGTTTCTCTATAAAAGAAATTATGGATGATAGCATGTTTTCGTAATTACGTTATGGATGATTAAAGTTGATCTTTCTAGTAGCATCTCATGTCATGTCAAGGTTATTGACGTCGACCAACCTGTGTTGGCCGGCCAGGTGTGAAACTTAACACTATGATGGCCAACTCAAGGAGTTTGGCCTTAAGTTATCCCGTATACGAAATGAATGGTTCATATATAAAAGAAAAGAAAAATTTTTATGTCCACCTAGTTGGTATCTATTCTATATATAACGTAAAGGTTAGGCTTAACGGCAACCTTATATGGTGGAATATGGTCGGTCCGTCACAGTATGGACGACTCTCGAGTGGCTATCTACCTTCTTTACCAGCATCCATACGCTACTACCGGGATGGCCACTCGCTATGTTGCTTATGGGAGGCACTTGTCGAAAGGTCCTACCTCCTGGGTGGACGTGCTGGCTTGTCTGCTCGCCATCTTCGGAGTGCTGGTTGTTCTGTTAGGGTAGGAAGCGTTGAGCATTTTTGTCAATGCGTTTCCACAGATGGCGCCAATGTTGCATTTCGGACTGAGGGGTCACGTGCAACACAAGTGTTTGAGAGTGTATGATATGGAGAAGGAGAGATCTATATCGAGTTTTTATGTGGAATGCCCCCTCTTGAATGAGGAGGAAAAACCATGAGGCTCTGGGCTTGTTGAAATGCGTTTACTATGTATGAAAGTCTTACAAAGTGCAAGTATTAGGAATTCCTTCCTTGTCTCTTGCTTATGTTTTCTCTCCTTAGGAAATTCCCTCATTGGGAAGCTCTCTCATTGGAAAGCTTTGTCACCTTCGTTCCTTCTTGTATGAAAGAGATGAGGAAGGTCCCAAAAAAGGTCCTTGAGGCAAGAGCCTCTGCTGAGTATTTATAGGAGAAATCGTGCCGTTGGGATGAGGACACGTGGAAGCTGACGGATGGCCGAGAGACTATCAATTTGTCCTATTGGTCATGCCAAGTGCGTGAGGGGGCCGTCCATCTACTCTGTTGGCCGTGTCAGGAACGATGACGTGTGCAAGGAGGCACACCACTGGCGCTGCTGGCAGGGCCTGAGCGTGTCAGGTACGTAGACCCTTGGTGTCAGTCCTGATTTGACCAGGTGTGCTCTGTGGAGGCGGTGTCTTACAGTGACTACAAGTTTCTTAGAAATTGGCAAAGTTGCTTAGTTGGCACTTTCGGCCATGTATAAGATGGTCCTCGTCCTTATGCGGCGTACCTTATCCCTTTGTGAGTTCGCGGACTTGTTCGAGGGGTAGCTCTCGGACATTAATTGCCCTTTGAAAACCTTGGAGAATCTTCGACTTCTTATGAAGGGTCCTTAGGTTTTTTCTTGACTTCTCAGGCGTTTCTTGAGCGTTCATAGTGTTGTTAACTCCCCGTGGTGTCCTCAACCCCCTGTTGATTAAAGGGACCTCTCGGATATTAACCGTTACTCTAGCTTTTTGGGACATTAGCCCACGTTGTCGGGCCATTGGACCAACCTAGCATAAGGAGCTGGCTTGGGCTTTTCACTTGGGCCCTTTCTTTGGGTTGTGTTTTATGGGCCCCTGTATAGGGACCTAACATTTTTTTCTTGGGACTATCTATTATTTCATGGTAAAATAAAAAACAATCTATTATAAAGTATTTAAGTATGAAAATGAAATATTGTGTCCTCACCAATATAACTGTCGAACTTCTTTGATTACATTGACTACTAGACATTACTTAGATGATATATTTTATGAGTGTATTAAACATATTAAAAATGACTTATTTTAATTGTCAATACATTTAGCATGGTAGTATACATCTTTCCTATATACCATTGACTGGGCAACCTAATTCCATCATTGTTATTTTTTCATATAAATTTTGTATAAGTTGTATAAGTGGCCTTCTGATGGGTACGCTAGTAATAGGCTGGCCCAAGAAGGAGGAACGATCCAAATCCACAATAGTCCATTTGTGTCTGAACGGTTAACGACCACCATTGACCGGACGAAAGGCTAAGTGTGATAGATGATTCCCAAGAGCAGGACGGACGACTTGCTCTCGAGACGGTCAACTTTTTCGTTGACTGGCGGTAGTCCAACTGACCATCTGAAAACCAGGCCTCAAGTGGGGCAAGCCCAGTTTGGCCCACGCAATCGTCCGTAACCAGCAACGGTTCTCTCCCCTGATTTCACGCTTTTTACAGAAGACAATCTCAATTGCAATCGTCATCAGTGAATTCAACGCACATCCCTGAAAGAAAGCGCTAGAATTATGAGATCCCAATCCAAAAAAAAAAACACTAAAAAATAATATAATAATTAGGGAGTAACTTGTAAAGGCTGAAGTGGCCTTATGATCTTGTAAAGGCCGAAGTGGCCTAGGGGACATATAAAGTCTGAAGTGGTCTTGTAAATTTGTAAAGACCAAAGTTGCCTTGAAGGCGGGAGTGGCTTGTGTGTTGGTAAGGCCAGAGTGCCTTGTGTGATTGGTGAGGCTGGAGTGCCTTGTATGTGTAAGAGGCCGGAGTGCCTTGTATGTATGATGAAGCCGGAGCACGGAGTGGAGGTGAAGGTGGAGGCCGGAGTAGAAATGGTGAGGTTGGCTGGAGTGAATGTTAAGATAAAGGGCCGGAGTGGATGGTGTGATAAAGGGCCGGAGTAGATGATGAGAAGGAAGGCCAAAGTGAATGGTATGTTGGAGGGCCGGATTTGATGGTGTATGCTAGAAGGCCGAAGTGGTTTAAGGAGAAGGAGATGATAAATGAAGAAGGCCAAAGTTGGTGATGGGTTGATGATGGAATGGAGGCCGGAGCATGAGGAATTAGGGTGGATGGACTAGAAGTTGATATAGATGAAGTTAGAAGTGAGTTGATGGAGACCGGAGTTGATGAAATAAAGATATTGTGTATAGCATTGAGAACTGGAAGTGAATTTGCCAAAGTAAAATACTTTGCCTAAAATTTACTAATGACCAGAGCAAATTTACCTACCTCGTTAACTATTTTTCCTTACTAAGAGTAAGTAAACTACTCCCACCGATCTCGCTGACCTTCTAGAAAAAGAAAGTACAAGTAGGCGACTTACCCCACCAACTCTCACCTAACTCTTTCTCTATAAATACTGAGCTCCTAGTCTGAAAAAGGAGTTAAAAATCTGTGAAAGAAAAAAGAAGAGGCAAAAAGGGAAGAATTTTTAGGCCAGACATGAATAAGGAATGGATAAGCAATTCAAGGCAAGTGTACCCTACGTTTTTAATAAATTCATGTTTTGAATCCGTTAAGCATTATTGTTATCATGCTCTCCTTGTTAAGTCTCTACGTAAAGCATAATCTGCTTTGTTTGCACGTTGTTAATGTTTATGAATACATCATTTAAGAACTTTGATTAATTGCTTTTGTAGGAAGTCCAACCATTTGCTTGTTTGTATGAAGTCTGATTGCTTGTATATTTACATGAAAATCAGTTATTTGCATAAGCCTGGTCATTTTCATATTTGACGAAGTCCAATTATTTGCATCATGAAAGAACTTCGGTTATTTGCATGTCTTAGGAAGTCCTGCTAGTTGTATATTTAAACATGTCCGACAATTGCACGTCTAAAGGTGTCCGGTTATTGACTTAATTGCATGATGTCCGGATATTTTCATATTTAAAAGAAGTCCGATCATTTGTTGATTTGCAAGAGTGCTTCGGAACTTGTTTTCTATGCTCACAACTTTCGAATATCTATATTTTGTTAGTTACGCTTTGAAACCCCATCCCTTGAGTTTTGTTATGAAAGGTGTATGAATGTCATGATTTTGATCTAAGTTTTATGATTATGAAAATGTAACTCCTAACTCTGGATTTACATCCGGATCTAATTTCACAATTTTGCCCATGCTTAATGTTCAATCTACGACCAGATTGCTTCGCATGAAAACCTTGCATGGAACTGGAATGTCAAAATATGAAGGGCCTTATGAATTTGTCCGGAATATGGAATATGTGAACTTTGAATCGGCCTTTTGAATTTGTCCAGAATATGGAATGTGAACTTTTAATCGGTTTTGAGATATGATGAATTTTGATTATGAACTATGAATAAATACATTAAAATCGGACCTAGTACTGTTACACAATCAAACAAGGTTCTCCAACATGCCTTAGAACGTTACGGTGGTAGTGGACCAAGCCGGATTCAGACGAATAACTTGACTCAAATTTATTTAAAATTTGGATCCAATATGCATTGTTGGTTCCGTCTGTGGAAAGCTTATGAAAAGCCAACAACTTTTCCCTACTACTTCTCTCAGTTTCACTCTCCAACCTAGAGTCATCAATAGAATAGTGAACACAAGAATACAAGCTAGTGGTCCTGCTAGAGACACGACCACACTCGACCGGGACCACTCAGTTGGTAACTAGGTCAACGGGGTGGTCAATGGTGTGTCAGCACCCTTTTTTTAGAATTTGGCGGAGCACATGAGCAGTATGAACAGAATACTCCAAATTCTCTGCACCCACTAGGAAAACGCGTGGCAGGGGGCTTTGCCTATAGCAGTTCTTGCTTTGGCCTCTAAGAGAGGAGGCCAAAAGAAAAAGAAGTCGTCCAAGAAGGTTAGGAGGCCGAGAAACAGTCAGGCTTTGGAGGCCTCACACGCCCAGAGCCGTTTAAGGCTCAAAGAATGTTTGGACAACAGAACTCCGGAGGAGAGTCAAGAAGGGATGAATCCTCGATATTCTTTGGTAGACGCCTCCCCTCAGGCTCAGGAGGGAGCCTCTAGGATCCTTAGGTCTGCTGGTGGCAGTAGCTGGCCAATTGCTCGCCACGTCAAAGAAAGGACGGAGTTGAGAACTTGCCTCAACTCCACAAGAACTGGTGATGCCATCCCCACAGATTCAAGGGTGGAGAAGATCCTAAAACGTGTGATCAAGGATGATGAACACGCTATGGATCTGGATAGATCTCCCTTCATGACAAAGATCTTGAACCGTTCCATGCTGGAAAAGTTTAAGATGCCGACTCCTGACTCTTATAATGGGAGCGCTGATCCTATAGATCACCTCAATCATTTTCGTAGCCATCTGAGTCTACAATGGTTGGAGGATGCAGCCATCTGCCGCTACTTCCCTCATACGCTGAAGGGAGGCACCCGTATCTGGTTCCATCACCTCCCATCAGATTCGATTCGAAGCTTCTAAGAGCTCTCTGACCTCTTCTTGGTGCAATACGCCTCCAGCTACCGAGAAGAGAAGTAGCCTTGGCATCTCTTCCATATCAAGCAAAAATTGTGGGAGAATCCACAGAAATTTCTGGACCACTTCGTGACGGAGGCGAGAAGAATTCTTAGGCTCACAGAAGAGATAAAACTTGGCAGTTTCATATCCACCTTAACGTATAGTGACTTGTTTAGGCACCTGGCGCATAAGAATTCGTAAACCTTCCAGGAGGCAGAATCTATCACTAGGGCCTACGTAGTAGCAAAAGAGGCTAATGAGGCTAATCGTCCCGAATGGGTCAAATGGCCCCACTATTTCCCAACTATGGGAAAGAAGATGCACCACGGTGGTGATCACTCCCACTGGAAGCAGCACAGGATTGGAGCACCAGAATGGAGGGACTACGGGCTAATCAACCTGACGTCCCTGACCGATACGCATTCTAGAGTCCTCATGCAGATCCATAGGGAGAAGTTTCTTAAGTTGCCAAACCACTTAAGAAAGCGGAGGGATGAAATCCAGCCAAGTACTGCAATTTTTATCGATCTTTCGAATACTCCACAGAAAACTACAAGACGCTTCAACAAGAGATCGAGGAGCTCATCCGGAGGGCCACCTCACCAGGTTCGTCAGGTACCCTAGGTAGTATTCTGGAATCTCAAGTGGAGAAGAATAAGAGCTTTCCCCACCACGGAACCGAGTCACGGCCAAAGTGGTCAATATGATAGTATCCCAGTCGGCCAAGACCCCAGCAGATTGCAAGGAGCAGCAGGCTGGGTGGAAGAAATAACATACAGAAGATAACATCATTAGCTTTAGCGATAATAACTTGAGCCATATAATCTCCCTCCATGTAGATCCCTTATTGTATCCGCGCTTGTTTCAGATAGTGGTGTCGACTACCAACTGAAACAAGTTCTCGTTGATAATGAAAGTTTCCGAGATTTACTTTATCTTGATATTTTTTTAAATTTAGTTTAAAAAAGAGTCAATTGTAACATGTTGAAGGCCCACTTTATGGCCTTGACAACGAACCAGTGGTCGTCCAAGAAATGATCCGATTGTAGGTCACCCTAGGCATGCACCCGAGAACGGCGAGTCATACACTCACCTTCTTGATCGTCGACATGCCTTCTGTGTACAACACGATACTAGGTCACCTATGCTTAACAGTGTTAAGAGCCATCACTTCAATACCGCACCTCAAGATGAAATTCCCAACGTATGCGGTATTGGTGAAGTTCTGCGTGACCAAATGATCGGGTGGACATGTTACATGTCCCAGATCACGCTGAGTGGCTACACCAAGACGGTAAGAGAACTTTACCATCGAGACAAAGCAACGCTTTAGCAAGCGTAATCTGGTGAGGCTGCTGATCTAATCCCACTAAATCTGAAGGACCTATATAGGTGCAAGCAGATCGGAAGCTCACTCACTGGGACACTGCGTGACAAGTTGATCGCATTCTTACGACAGAACACTGATGTCTTCACGTGGACCCCCGCTGACATGCCTAGGATTCCGGCAAGAGTAAGGTCCATAGGTGGGCCTCGATCCTAACTGCAAGCCCATTAGACAGAAGCTGAGGAACCACTCCATAGAGAAGTTGATCGCCACCTGGAAGGAGGTAAAGAAGTTGCTGGATGCCAACTTCATCAAAAGAAGTCCAGTACCCATACTGACTCTCCAACATCGTCCTGATAAACAAAAGTAACAGAAAATAGAAAATGTGCATTGACTTCACCAACGTTAATAAAGCCTACCAAAAGGATAGATTTTCTTTTCCCGAGATCGACCTATTGGTGGATTCAACATCCAGACATGAGCTACTGAGCTTCATGGATGCGTATTCGGGCTACAATCAAATTCGGATGCTCCTAGATGAGGAGCACACCTCATTCATGACAAACTAAGGTACCTACTGCTATAGGGTGATGCCCTTTGATCTGAAGAACACGTGTGCCACTTACCAGCAGCTTGTGAACAAGATATTCAAAAAGTCAATTAGTCGTAATATGGAGGTTTACGTCGATGATATGCTTGTCAAAAGTAAGACTACCAATTACCATATTTTTTATCTGGTCGAGTCTATCGAGGTACTCCATGTGCATCAAATGAAGCTAAATCCTTTTAAGTGTGTATTCAGAGTATCCTCAGAGAAGTTCTTAGGTTTTATCGTCTCTCAACGAAGGATTGAGAAAACCCGAAGAAGATCAATGCCCTCATGGACATAACTCCGCCACAAGTGTTAAAAGATGTCTAAAGGCTAATAAAATTACTAGCAGCCTTGTCCCGTTTATTGGCGAAGTCAGGGGACAAGTACCAACCTTTCTTCAAGGCTCTGAGGGGAACAAAAGCAAATGGATTCCAGTGGACTGTTGAATGCAAGGCAGCCTTCGACGAATTGAAGCAGTATCTGGCCAGTTTGTCATTGCTAACGTCACCCCAAGGATGGAGAGGAGCTATACCTCTACCTGGCAGTGTCAGAGGTAGCTCTCAACTCTGTCCTCATACGTCAAGACTCTGACTCTCAGTGGTTGGTCTACTATGTGAGCAAGATGTTGACCGGCGCAAAGATGCGCTACCCACGCACAGAGAAGCTAGCCTTGGAACTTGTCTTCTCCATCCGAAAACTAAGGCCTCACTTTCAGGCTCATCGTATAGTCATTCTGACCGACTAACCACTGAAGAGCATACTCTAAAAATCTGATATTTCTGAATGGCTGATAAAATGGGCTATCAAATTAGGAGAGTTTGATATTAAATTTTGACCGAGACCAGCCATCAAAAGGTAGGTTCTAGTTGATTTCATCGTCGAGATCACGACACCAATTGCAGATGAATAGCCCACTGAGGATGCATAACGTCATCGAAAAGAGTTGGAGTGGGTCCTCAACGTAGATGGATATGAACTCAGGCAGCAAAACCGAAGTGGTCTTGAGGATCCTGATGGGTTTGTGGTGAAATACTCCCATAGATTTGACTTTTTGGCCACCAATAACGTTGTCAAGTATGAAACCCTGTGAGCTTGATTAAGAGTAGCTAAAGAGTGCTCAGCTAGACGATTGACAGTCTATAGCGACTCTGAGCTGGTCGTTAACCATGTTAGCGGGAGCTTCGAGGCATACAACCCTCACTTGGCTAAATACTTGGCCAAGGTGAAGGAAGCCAGTGGGAGATTTGACAAGGTAACCCTGGTCCACATTCCCCGAATTGAGAATTAGAAGGGGGACTAATTTGCTAGGGCAATGATGGCCAAAAATCCAAAACAGTACTCGAGGGACATGCGAGAAGTCCTGTGCACTCCCTACACTGAGAAACAGGAAGCCATGCAGGTCTTCAACGCGGAGAGCTGGATGACGCCTTACCAGAGATACCTGACGGATGGAGCACTGCCAGACAACGCGGACAAAGTCAAGCGGATCAAGAATATGGCCGGTTGGTACACCATAGTCGATGGACGGTTATATCGCCGTGGCTACTCAACTCTGTACCTCCAGTGGTTAACTCCTGTGGAGGCAGACTATGCCTTAAGCAAAGTATTGAACCAATTTTTCTAGAAACACTTCCCCAAGTATTGCACTAATGTAGGCATTAGATTGATCCATACTTCAGTAGTGTACCACAAGCCAATGGATAGGTGGAGGTCACAAATCACACGCTACACCACAGGTCTGAAGACCAAGTTAGAGGACGCAGGAGGCTCCTGGGTCGATGAACTACCCTCTGTCCTATGGTTTTACCAGACGACTCTAAAAGAATCAACTCCCGAGATGCTCTTCCATCACTACTACGGGACAGAAGCAGTAATTTCAGTTAAAATTGGGCTTCCAAGCCTTAGGGTTGAGTCCTTTGATTCACAAGGTAACTCGCAAAAAATTTGAGAACACCCAGACTTGCTGGAGGAAGCCCGCAATACTGCCAGACTACAGACAACAACCTACAAATAATGAGTCGCACGCTATTACAACAAGAAGGTAAAAACACGGCAATTCAAAGTTGGTGATATGGTCTTGTGAAGCATTCAGGCTACAGGCAAGACCACCAACCAGAATAAACTTTTTTCGAATTAGGAAGGGCCTTTCTTAGTCTCGGTTGTCCTGCAGAATGAAGCATGCAAACTCCAGACCGAAAATGACAAGTTGGTTCCACGAACGTAGAACGCGGTTCACTTCAAGTGCTACTTCCAGTAATGACACAAGTAGGACATCCATCTATATGCTTGTAAATGCACACAATGTTTATTATTAATAAAAGAATATATTTTTTCTTTCTTATTTGCATTGTGTTCTTTTTTTTTATATGCATGTGTGTCTGCTTGTAGGGTTATACGACCTAGACTTTTCCTAAGTCGTGTGGATTTTTTACCGGCTCCTAACTAAACCTTAGTCATTCAGGTCATCCATAAGTGGTCGTAACTAAACATTCGTCATCCAGGTGGCCCCCAAGCGGTTGAATTAAATATTGATCATTCAAGCAGCCCACAAGCGGTCATAACTAAACCCTGATCATCCAGGCAGCAAATTAACGGTTGAATTAAACTTTGGTCATCCAAGTGGCCCGTTTGCAGTCAAAATCTTAGGGGGCTTGAAGAGTACACGTGACAAGCTCCTACACTAGAAGATAAAGTGTCAACTAGCGATGGTTGACAAAAGCAAAAGCGCTCCAAAAAAGCAAGCGGCCTAAGTTCACACTTGGGTAGTGACGCCAAGCCTCTACTCATAAGTAAAGAACAGGCTTAACCTGACATTAGGGTCTGTCTTGATGCTTTCTCCTGGAATCATGTTCATCAGAGAGCGCAGCTAACATCTCAAGAAAGGCAGACAGCCAACTTGCGTGTAACGCACCATGTCGGCTAGACAATGCAACAATAATAATTAAAAAATGATTACAAAAGTAAAGATGCAGAATATCAGTAAAATGACCATTTTATTGATTATGTGTGTTAATAATTACAACTTTAAAAAATAAGGGTGCAAAATTTACAATGGAGCGGGGCCCGAGGATGAGGTAGTGATGGCCCCTGACCGCTCCGGAGTTGTCCCACAAGGCTCTTGCAACGCTAGGCAGAACGGTTCGTTGGGTCAAAAAATTTAACCGGAAGGCTAGCGTCAATCAGTCGAGCAACATGATGATTGAGGTTGACGCCTTCCCACACCTATGCCTATAGCATCCCGAAGACCTCATGGGGACGTATACGAGTTGCCAGCTCATTCTCCAGTGAAGTCAACTGCCCCGAGAGCTAGTCAATGTGCCTCGCCCCCGGATCAGCTTCCTCTCTCAGCTTGGCATTCTTCTCCTTCAACCCAACATTTTCCTCTTCCAGGCTCAACACCAAAGTCTAAAGGGCAGTTGTATCATCCAGGTGCTCCGCCATAAGAAGCTCCATCTCCTCCTCGAGTCAGGCGATCTCTCTGTCACGATGAGAGATTACTAGGTCTCTTTGGCGCGGTCTGTTGCTAACTACGCCAATTATTTTCTCCTCCTACAAAGACCAAAAATATTAAGTAACAGCAATGAAGAGAAAAAAAAGGGGAAAAAAAGTTGTGAGGGTTTACCTGCCAGACTTTACGCTTCGACCTTACTGGCCCACTGCGAGACCTTAGCTCTAGCGGCGGAGGACTGAAAATGAAAATCTCCTTAGCAGGCCTAGCAGTGGCCTCTGCCACAGCCTCCTCCGGCAGCTCTGTCGTAAGGTCCACAGCCTCAATAGGCTCCCTGGCGGCAGTCTCCTCCGGCACCACCACGGTAAAGCCCACCGCCTCAACAAGCTCTCTAGCTGTAAGTTCCTTCGTTGGCTCAACACTGATGCCAACTACCTCTTGAGAATCTCTGGCGGTTGGCACCTCAGGCGTCTCTTGAGGCTCACAAGCAATAGGCTCCTCAAATAACCCTACAGCATGTGCAGCAGGAGGCTCTACTGGTGCCTTTAAGAGCTCTTTGACAGTTGGCCCCTCCGGCTGTCCAGCAACGCATTCTGCTGAAGGCTCCGCAGGTTACTCAGATAGCACCACCAGGTGCTCCGGCTGTGGTAGAGCAGGAATGGCACTGCTCACAGTGGAGCGCAGCTTGGACCTATATGCCTTCATAGGGGCCTCAACTCTGCCTTCACCAAAGCTACCTCCGGTCCCAGTGAATCGACCAGCCATAACATAGTCTTGCCCCAAGGAAGAAGAAGAAGGCATCCCCATCACCATCTTCTTCTACCCTGGACATCTGCAAGCTTTCACCCTGGAAGGCGTGCTGACAGACCCGATCGTAATGGCACCAGCCTTCCTCTTGCAGGAAGGCACCTTCATCTTCTGCTCCAGAGAAGGCGGTCCCCGTCGTGCCTTCTTGGCCTCCTCGTGAGAAACCAAATGGTTTCTTCAAAACTCCAAAAGGTTCCTCTCCACCAACTTTAGAAGTGGTTCCACCGTAGCAATCTCCTTGTCGGTCGGCGTCCCAGTAAAAATGTCGGACACCCTGCACCAATCTCTTGTCAAGGGTCAGGACGAATCAACGTGAATATAGAAAAATTATTTCTTCCAGTTCTTTAAGGAATCATATATAGCGCTGCTGATTTGGAGTCCTCGTGGGGATATGGACACAGCTTTGAATTGGGACATCACTCTGATTGCTCCCACAGTCAACAACTTTGAATACTGGTGAAAAAAGATGCAAAATGCACACAAATAACGCACTGCATTGGCATGGAACCGTGCTATGGGGATCCGAAGGAAAGTCAAAATATCTAACAGTTCGTGAGGAACTAGGAGGTGTAACCCACTTCCCAAGTGGGAATCATAAATGGTGATGCAGCCCTCAGGAGGAGAGCATGCCCTGTCTCTCTCACTGAGCATCTTAAAGACAATCGACTTGGGGATATTATACTTGACGTATAGCACCCTCACCTTACTGGCCTTGATGACCGAAGTGATCTGGTTAACAAAAGGAGCAATGGGAATGGAAGCAAAAAGGAAGATGACAGAACACTTAGAAAAATTTTCAGGAAGTTAAAGAAAATGTAAAAAATTTAAAAAGTAACAGACGGATCACTTAAAGGAGTGTGAACACGGGAGAAGGCAAACCGTCTCGTAAAGGTGCGCCCATGATTGCTGACACATGTTACTTCCTGAGTGGGTGCAATCGAATCAGTTGCTCGGGTGCATTAATTACCAGAATTACAAATTCATGACATGCAAACACATGGCCAACTTTTCAACTGACAGTCCGGTGGCATGATGGCGTGTCGTTTCAACTCCCACCAGTCCTACAAATTTTTTCCAAATGGTCAACAAATTCAGTCAACACTTCCTTCATCTGTTCTCCTGATTTTGATTTAGATAAATCCGGTGAATACTTCCTTCAACAGTTCTCCGGGTTTTGATATTAACGGTCAACGAATTCGGTTAATACTTCTTCACCAATCCTCCGAATTTTGGCCAAGGTGGTCAACGAATCTAGTCAACGATCTTCCCAGCCAGTTCTTCCAATCTTTATGGTCAGCAACTGCATGCAACACGATCAATGGATTCCTTCGCAAGGTCACCTTAGGCGGATAACCCAACCATTGGCAACCTATCTTGAACATGTTGGAGGCCAAAGTCCCTGACCACCTGTATGGGGGGCTAGTGATGGGTATACCAGTAATAGGCTGGCCCAAGAAGGAGGAATGGTCTAGATCTACAACGGCCCATTTGTGCCTGGACGGTCAACGCCCATTGTTGACCAGACGAAAAGCTAAGTGAGCAAGAAGAAGCCCAAGAGTAGGACAGACGATTTGCTACCTAGGCGGTCAACATTTTTGTTGACAGGCTGTAGGTCTAGCTGACCATCTAAAGACCAGGCCTCAAGTGGGCCAAGCCCAATTTTGCCCACGCGACCATTTGCGACCAGGCCTCAAGTGAGCAAGCTGACCTCTCTCTTGATTTCGCGCTCTTCGCAGAAGGCAATTTCAAGTGTAACGGTCATCAGCAGATTCAATGATGAAAAAGCACTTTCTAATACTTTCGTGAACAATCAAGTTTCGACCCCGTAAAAATTATAGCGGAAGCAAAAAAAATAAATAAATATCCGATACATGTAAAGGATATTTAGAACTAGATGCTAACGAGATAACAAGCATGCACAATTTAAAGAATGATGAATAATAATGATAAAGACTTGATTTTTGATGACGAAGTGAAAACTCGATACCAACGGTAATCGAGAAAAATACTCCGGGCTTCAACGGCCAGGGAAGCAATGCACTATGAAAATCAACTTACAGGCCGGGTGGTAACGACGCGCTAACCTAGCCGACTTACTCCCGCCTTGTGATCCATACCAAGGAACTCCTTGGATTTGTCCGCGCCAACGGAACTGGACACCTTCCTGCCTTCACGTCAATCTTTCCTCTTTAGCCACTTGAATTTCCGTACACGATTGAGTCTCCTTCTTTAACGCACCTACGTCTCCAACAAAGGTAGAAGGATGTAAGTGTTTGAAAGGCAAAGGTAAAATGTAGAGAAAACTAATTAGAACATTAAACTCAAAGTTGTAACTTGTAGTTTTCTCAAGAGAAGTAAGATTAATGGAGCATGAACAACGAGTCTTCTCAAGTGAGGCACGAAATTGATCTGCCAAGAGTCCTTGGGATCCAAAAATATAAGCCAAGTATTTATAGAGGGCTCAAAAATTGCATTTAAAAACTTGCCTGTTGCCTCGGCGCTCAAGCGCAGCTCGAGCACGCGGCGGGCGCACAGGGAGTTTTCGGAGAAACCCTACGTGCGCTCGAGCATGGGGCGGCGCACAACGTGCGGTGACCATTCTGGATTTTAGGATTGAGTGGGTAGTGAGCGCACGGAGGGCACGAGGCTACAGACGGGCTCGAGCGACTGGAGAGCACATGGCAGGCGCGGTATCCCTGGAAGTCAGAACGGACAACAACGGATAAATGTTGATACTGTATATCGACAACCCATAACCCGACATCGATATAATAGTATATATGGTCATGAAATATGTCAATTAAACAAATGTCTCAAACACACTTAAATAGATATATGTTATTATAAAGGGCGGATCAGTATATAAAGTTTTCATATTGTGCGGTTGACGATAAAATGTATACAATCTTAACCTTATATCACAAAGAAGTTGATTTTGTGGTTTAAACTCGTGATCTTTGTACTCATGATCTTTATGACCTAATGGAATACCTTCAATGTTTTGTATGCTACTATGTTTAAATAGATATATAATGTACAAAATTCTGGAAATGTAACAGTTGGAGATAAGATGTTTATAACCATAACCCTATATTGTAGAGAAGTTAATTTTGTTGTTTAAACCAGTGATCTTCATGACACAATGAAATAACCTCAAGTTTTATATACTACTACATTTAAATGGATATGAATTATTACAAATGATGGATTAGTATACAAAGTTCTATATAGTAGTAGTTGCAAATAAGATGTATAAAATCTTAATCCTGTATCATATAGAAGTTATTTATATGGTTTAAACTTGTGATCTGCACGATAGAATGATAATACCTTGACTTTTTACATGCTACTACATTTTGCATGCTACAAGGCTCACCCTCTACCTACATGCAACAAGATTTTGAACTGTATGATGATTCTATGCGTTCTTTTTGTGATTTTTCTTGGCTTTGAAGATCATGTACTCGAGTCTTTCTCCTCATGGCTCACTGAAACTGTACCATTTCATAGCAATGGTGACTGCGATTATGATAGTTCTGGCTCAGCTCCCGACTTTCCACTCGCTCCGACACGTCAACCTGGGTTCTCTGTTCTTCAGTTTGGGCTATTCCGCCCTTGTTGTTGGTGCATGCATTCATGCAGGTTTGAAACCACAAATTTCATCTGTTCTTTTTGGTTGTCAATGCAGTGTGAAGTGGTTACCCGGAACACCCTTCCTATCAGAAGGGTTTCGTCTTCAAGCATGGTTTACGTGCTTCATCTTTTTCCCAAATCATTTGCATTTCGAGTGAGTGAAAAAGTTCTTCCGGTATTCTGCAGGTGCTTCGAAGGATTCCCCTCCAAGGGATTATTCTTTAGTAGCTTCAAAGTCTGCAAGGGTTTTTAATGCATTCACTTCCATCTCCATTATTGCTGCAATTTTTGGGAACGGGATACTGCCGGAAATTCAGGTAATTTCTTCATTTTTTTCCCTTATAGGTCTAGAAAGCATGGACATCGACAGGTCATGGTCACAGCATAAATCAACACACCAATATGTTCTTTTTTTTTATAAATAAAATAGGATACGTTGATGAAAATTTATAGTTTATTTATAGATAAAAGTATATAATTGATCAACAATAATATTTTATATTAAATTAATAATAAAAATACATATTTTTTCTCATCAAAAGAAAAATCATAAGAAAAAAATAGTATGCAATTGAGCTAATATAAAAAAGTTGTCCAATAATATGCCTCACTTAATAAAAAAAAAGAGAGAAAATATAACAGGGACTTCGGTTTTTAATGGTAATTTCTTATTTATTTTCATTAGTCTACATTAATAACATCATTATTTTAAAATTTACAACATGACCCAATATGTC
>JAOVVI020006082.1:0-15921 GCA_028571085.2 Nepenthes alata | reverse complement strand
ATTGGATCTATATCTTTATTTTTCATAAATTTGTTTTGAAACAAATAGAATTTTTCATTCTGAATTCCATGTAGTACAATGAGAAGCATGGCAAATTTGCAACTAAAGTTGCTTTGAGCCAGTGTTTATAATATAAGAATATAGTCTTATATTTTAAATTTGCAACTATATTTTTAATAGAAAATAGTCTATCTTCGTTGCTTTCTTTTATTGTAATATAAGTATCTTTAAATTTTAATATTCCTATGATGGTGAGTGTTGCGTCCCGATTTTTAATTGTTGTACAGATTATGGAGCATTTGAATTTTTCGTCATTCAGAAGGTATCACGAGTGGGTTCGGTTTCTATTACTGTTAACCTGAAACTTGTATAATACAAACTAACAAATTAGAGGGCAGACGTCAACGAGATTTTTCCTATCGAAAACACTCTGATACTAGAGTCAATGACTTCCTGCAATGAACAAAAAGGAGCGCACGCTTAGAGGTGCACGGAAGTATACTGAATGTGCGGTGGGAGTGTATGATGTGAGAGTATGAGAGTTGGTGAGCGTTTGGTGGGAAGCTGGCTCCCGGGAATACACCGTGAAAGGTGGCTCATTCTGGCAGCCCGTGAAAGGCTTTGAAAGATGAGGCTGGGCGTAAATCTAAGAGTAGGGATTCAAGGAGTGTTTGTCTCAAAGCCCAAGCTTAAATTAAGGATTTGGGGTCCGATTCCTTTTTCTGTAGAAGGAGAGGGAGTATATAGACTCTAGGGAGTGGAGCTTTGGGTGCTAGAATCCTTTCTGTAGGGATTCACAGGCCGTTGACCGCTGGTGGCAGTCGGTGGTATCAATTGTCTCCTTGTGGCGGTGAAAAGATTATCGTGTATCGTTGGTCACGCCTAGTCTACCTTTCGCATTAGGATTGACTGGTCAATTGTAGAGAACGGCGCAAGCCGCGACAGACAGGGTTAACCTTTCTCTCATTAGCTCGCCTTTATTGCCTCGCGTTCACTGCCTGCAGCCGCATTAATGAGCTGCAGGGAGTGCTAATTGGTTATGAGCACTAGACCCCACGTAGACTGCCTGGAGTTATGGGCTGAATAGTCAGTTTGGGCTGCCATTTCTCGGATTGGGCTTCGTGAGTCGTAAACTTCACCGGTACCAGGCCCAACACTAACCCCCAATGTCTTGGCCGACTTGTAGTCAAGGCCTAGCAAGTCCATTAGGGTCCAGCTGGCTATCACGCATCCTTCCTCGAGATGCGCTGAACTTTGTCCTTATCTCGTGTCGCGCCTTCCCTAGATGGTCACGTGGGCTTTTTGGGTTCTGTAGAGATTTCATGCCCTGAATGGGAGGAATTGCATGCCAAAATCTGGGCGAGTATTGAAAACTTTTATGATTAGTGATTGACGACTATCGGGCAGAACGCCTTGTTGAGGATAGACAGGGCGCTGGCTCCTCTATAAATAGGGGAGTTTACCGATTGGAGGGATCCATGCCTTAGCTGATCCTCGGAGGAATGATGAGAAGCCCTTGGCTTGCCCCGCTCTCGACGATGATCTGTGAAGGAATCGAATGGACTTGCTGGAGATCCGGAGCTTCTGTTGAAGACTGTCATCATGCACGGATGGCGGGCGTTTCCTTGTGCTAACGAGGATGGCTCGGTCACTCTACCATCATTACATGCCTCCCTCATGGCCATCATGACCTCCAGTGCATGGGAGGATCACAGCGGTGCTATCACGGGGCTCTTTGTCCTCAGGATAGCACGTCGCTGGTGGCCTTGACCGCACTTGGCTCATCATATGTGCCTTCTTGAGAGGAGGCAGGAGGTGGAGTCTCTGTAGGGAGAGTGCGCGGTAGCCACGCTCCTACTGGGATTGCTGTTAAGGGTGATGGTTCTACCGCTGCGGTCATCTCAAGATGAACCTTTAGGGTCAGGCTAGCATCGGCGGCTCTAATGCCTAGGCGGATCAGGGTTCTGGCGGCCGCCAAAGTGATCTAATGTAGATCACTTTCTCTGGTGAGGCTCCAAGCATGCAGAGCCAGTAACCTCCCGCAATTAACATAAATGAGCGCATTCTTAGAGATGCGCGGAAGTATATTGAGTGTGCAGTGAGAGTGTATAAATATGAGAGTATGAGAATTGGTAAGCGTTTGGTGGGAGGCCTGGCTCCCGGGAATGCACCGCGAAAGGTAGCCCACTCTGGCAGCTTGTGAAAGGTTGTGAAAGATGAGGCTGGGCGTAAATCTTAGAGTAGGGACTCAATGAGTGTTTGTCTCAAAACTCAGGCTTAAATTAAGAATTCAGAGTCCGATTTCTTTTCCTATAGAAGGAGAGGGAGTATATAGGCTTCACGGAGTAGAGTTTTGGGCGCGAGAATCCTTTCTATATGAATTAGTTGGTCGTTGACCGCTGGTGACAATCGGTGGTGTCAGTTGTCTCCTTGTGACGATGAGGAGACCTTCATACATCGTTAACCATGCCTGGTCTGCCTTTCACATGAATATTGGCTGGTTAGCTGCAAGGAACGATGCAAGCCGCAGCTAGTGGGGTTGATATTTCTCTCATTGGCTTGCCTCTATAGCCCTGTGTTTGCTACCAACAGCTGCATTAATGAGTTGCAGAGAGTGCTGATTATCTACAGGCGTTAGGCTGTCATGTAGGCTGCCTGGAGTTATGGGCCAAAGAGTCGGTTTGGGATGCTGCTTTTTGGATTGGGCCTCGCGAGTCATAGGCTTCACCAGTACTGGACCCAATAGTGAGGCATCACTCTGTCATGGGAACGACTCCTTCTAGACTGGCTTAATGAGTCTCGGTATTTACCATGTTTATGGATTCTTAATTTTGTGTGATCCATTTTGTTTTTGTTTTTTTTTTGGTTTCATTGATTTGCCCAAAATGGGCATTTTTATGTATGTTTTTTTTTTTTTAGCTCCATCAAGGATTTGTATCTTGTTCATAAATTTTACTATATTTATTCATATATCAATTATAGAAAAAAAATAATTAAGAAATTTGTATGTAGTATCCTACTGAAAAAAATGAGAAAAAAGATAGCCAAAGGTATCAAAGTTTTCCCATATAAGACTATAGAAATGATAAAATATAAGCTAAAATAGGTAACCTTATTCTTATATTACAAAAAAATATTTTAATAATTCAAAATGTAAAAGATTATCGAGAATTATTTTCCTTTTGTGTGGTAATTATTTTCTTAGCATATAAAAATTTAATTGATAGTATGTTTTAAGTTTTATTTGCATAATTAATTTGTGAAAACATAAGTTCCAAGATCTTTAAACCTACACTTATGAAATGTTAGGAGAATAGTATTTTCATCATAACAAATTTTTTTAATTATAAATCTTCCATAATTTCTTTTTTGCCGTTCAATTTGACTAAAGATTGATTAATTTGAATGTCAAAAGATAAAGGGATAAATTGATCATAAGTTTTTAAATAATTATTTTAATATTTAATATATAAAATTGATGCGTTTTGGATCTAGGTAGCAGACGAATTAGCGTGCCGTTTGATTTTCGAGTTGAATTAAAGTGACTCTAGTCCCCTTACTTCTCGACTTAGATCCTACACACCACAACATAAAATAAAATGTTAAAAAATTAACGGAATTCGTTCACCTATTTGTCTTCCGACACTCATGTCAATAATCTTCCTTATGAGATAAAAGATGTAGGGTTAAAGGGGTATGAATAATAATACAACAGAGTGAGTTTTTGAATCTAACTCGAAAGTTGCGCTTGGCGTAAAGCGACTTTGTGGTGGTGCGCTGGTGGAGATTGGCTTTGTGTTAAAGGGAGCGAGAATTGTAAAGAAATTCTCAGGAGATTCTGTGGACAGAGTGTGGTCTCTCGAGAGCTCTTAGAAGTAGCGTTCTGTGAGCTTACTTGAATGATAACATAAGAGTATGACGGTTGGAATTAGCGTAAATGTGGGCATGCCCCTAGGAGTTTTTTCCAGTGGTCTTTTATAGGTTTTAAGCCAAGTTAGCCTTACTTGGGTGTCAAGGCTGATCACCAATTGGCTTGTACAGATTTGGTGGGCTTGCAAAGGGATTGCAGGTATCGATTAAGGCAATCCTAAATAATCAAGAGGATTTCTTCCCTCCCTGAGGAGATGCTATATGCAACAGATATAGAGGCTATCATTATGAAAGATTTGTTGAGTTGAAAGTTGCAATTCGTTAAGGGATCGTAATCTTGGGTAACATTCGGGGTGCTCGTTGGTTAAAACAAGTGATCTTCCGCATGCAGGGAGAGTATTATGAGCCACTCGGATTGGGTCATTGCCGGCTGGGGCAAACCGGCCAACTAGGGCACTGTTCAGGTCAACGGAGCATTGATTGGCCATTGGGCCTGTGGGCTAAATGTCTTTTCAATCTGCCGCTAAATTTATAAATTTTTGTATCAAATCAACTTATTTCTACTGTTCTCATCAAGAATCAAAATTATAAACTCAAGAGGTCCAATAAACAATCTTAACTGATCAAATATGAATTTATTGTATGCATTAAAAGTAAATGTCAAACCAAAAGATAACACAGAGAAAGCAAACATAAGGGAGCATTAAAATGTCAAAATAAATTGTTAAAAGCATTTGAAATAACATAACAGTTATTTTATTTTAAATCAATACAAAATTAAATTAATAAAATATCAAAAATTTATTATAATTGACTGTAAAATGGGGAATCTGATCTCCGGCCGACGAACGCCTTGAAAAAAGCCCTCGAGTGCGGAAAGCACAAAATATGAACTTGGCAGCTCAGCCATATACGCCAGAAGATGAGCGGCCGGGAACGGGAGCGACTACGCGAGAAGGAGAGAGAGAGAGACAGAGACGGCGAAAGAAGGAGAGAGAAGGACGACCGGGACCGCAAGGATCGGGATCGTAGCAAAAGGTCCCGAACACCAGACCGAACACTCTCCCGCCACACCCGCTCCTGGACTCGATCCCCTGACCGGCGTCGCCGTTCTTCTCGCTCTCTCACTCCGTCCCGGTCCCGGTCCCGCTCGCCTGAACGTTCTCGACGGCGTCACCACCGTCGTACTCCATCCCCAGATGCTAACCGCAGTTCTAAACGCCGCCGTGACGAGCATGGCTACGACCGTGACGATGAGAAGGATCGGAAGAAGGCGGTCTCGGACTTTGTGGACGGAATTGCAAGGGAGCATCAGATGAAGCAGCAAAAGAAAGGATCGACGGAGAACGGCGGAGGTGGGGGCGAGGGCGAAGGGGATGCAGATGAGATAGAAATGATGAAACAGTTAGGGATCCCGACGGGGTTCGATTCGACGAAAGGAAAGCCTGTGCCAGGGGCGGACGTGAGCGGCGTGAGAGCCGTGACGAAAAGGCAGCCGCGACAGTATATGAATCGGAGAGGTGGATTCAATCGGCCATTGCCTGCTGAGAGGAATCGTAGTTAGGGTTTGTTCCAATGGTGCCTGTTTGTGTTTAATCTGTTACGATTTGCTAGGTTGTGTTCCTTGGCTTTGCTTTCCGCATTGCTTACCAACTATGGAGACTGATTTGGTTAATACTAGTAGTCATCTGTGTTGGGGTTATGCAAGCGTGAACTTTTCGACGTTTTATTGTTTACGAAAATGTTATTCAACTGCAAATGCCCATTCCATACTGTGAATCAATCCCATATCTATAATTCTAGGTTATGCTTGCAAGTGAATTAATTTTAGATATGGTTGCAAGTGTTGGATTCATTACTTATATGTGAAGCCTAAGATCGGTTGTATATAGCTGATTTTTGGGGTTCTCTGTTAGCTTGAGCTGGAAATTGGTGGATTAGCAGGATTATCGTGCTTGATGTTCGTGCGATATAGGCTCGAGCAAGAAGGTTGGCATAATGTTGGCACTCGGGCAGTACTTCTAGTTCGTGAACAATGCATGATTTAGGATCTAGTTGCAACTTGATTTTTGTATAGATTGAGTGTAGTTGTGCAGTTTTGTTTGGTTTTTTCAGCAGTATCAGTTCAAAAATTGTTAGCAAACACGAAAGGGGGAGAGAAGGAGAAAAATGAAGTTGGTTATTCTCGTATCTGGTCGGTCGTTTTCGCTCGGATTTCTTTCATTCTTAGGTAAGTTGTACTAAATCGTGTGTGAAGAATATTTTTGCTTATTTAGAGTTTTCAGTATAATTCTCAAATTTTTACCTGTGTAATGGTATATGTGAAGCTTTATTGAGAGTTGAGTTATGTGCTTTATGTTGAGAGTTATTATGAATTTGTGTGATGATGAATGATTATAGAGAAGCTCTGTTCGGACAGAGTATTCCCATGGTTTTTCCTTGATTTAAAGGGTTTCCCCTGAAAAAATGTTTATGTCTATTGTGAATCATTTACATTTGCAACAGTTTCTTATATTGTTTATTGACTGAATGAGCAAATCATGGTCTTCTGCCTCTTATGTCTCTTAATTTGTAGCATCTCCATGCAACTTTGGATTTAAAGAATTTAAGAAACGTGTTTTTTAGCTGCTTTGTACGAAGAAACAAAGCATATGCCTCACTTTCCACAGAGGAGATTTCATCATCAAGGATTGTAAGTTAAGAGTACTGCAAGGGAATTGTGGGTGCTTTCTGTTAAGTCTGAGGTTCTTACTTCTTAGGGCTGCCACACGTCCTTTTGGGACTTTTCTGTTGAATATGGCATAAATCCGGACTTGATGAGTTGGACGATTCCCAGGGTCGATAATGTGGAGCGTTTTGTAGGCGGATTGACTTACCAGAGAGGGAGAATTCTATGCAGTGATCGTCAGATATTCTCTTAGCTTGGATTTAGGTTGATTCTTCGTTTATTTGGTGACATCTTTTATGCATTTGCTATCAAGGTTTTGTGGTTCACTCTAACTGATAGTTTTCTCATATTGGTAAGCTCAAGTCACAGATCATTGTTCAAAGTGAATTTTGATGATGTCCTTGTCTTGTTGAATTCTGAAAATAAGTCGAGTGTCTTTCCGGCTTTGATATTGTGCATTAGAATGAAAAGTGCAAGATTTTTGAAATTTCAAGGATCAAATGATAGAAAAGCTTTGCGAACTTATGAAATGTGACAGAAAAGAGCAAAATGCTTCCTCTGTGTGTCCTCCCTTAGATCTGCTGGGAACCACAAGGCCTTGAGCATGGTGACAACAGCGGCCATGGTTGTAGCAGTGGTGTGGGTTTGTGAATCAGGAAGGCGCTGGATTGAGTGTGGGTTTGTGAATCAGGAAGGCGATGGATTGAGCTCGCCGCCTGCTGTGGAAGGCTAAGCAGTGCAAAAACTTGTTTCACTGGTGGACGGAGCTCCTCTATCTACCCTGTCAATTGTCGGGTTTTATCGTAATAATTAAAAATATAACATAAGTCCAATAAATTTAAAAAATACTTGTATAATTCTGAACGTTTTAGTTGTAATTATAGAAACCTTAGAAAAGGATAAAAGATAAAACCATTCTACCCGGAATCCAGACGTATTACATAAACAAAGCTTTCCAGCTTATATAAAATAAAAATCGAAGAACAATAATAGACGACTGATCATGCCCAAGAGGTCCTTACCATTTGACTTGTCAATTCAATCAGATGCATCAATATGACTCCAGAATCACAGCTCTTGTTAACTAATGAAAAATGAAAGTATTAATTTCCTTCAATACGAGGAGCAGTCCTTAAAATTAAGGGGCTGGGAGACTGAAGTAATGTTCATACACAATAATTAAACGGCGCTATTAATTCTGCTGCCACAAATCATCCATGGCAATCTTTATTGCCCAGATATAATCATTCGGGTCCAAAGAATTTGACCACAACTACTATGATCTCGGGTTGCGACGGATACCCGCCATTCTCCATATCAATTTCCAAGTTTCGTGCAGAAGCCAGAACGGACAACAGAAGCTCTCTTGCTCGAAACTATTTCCTCAAACGTGTCAATGAGCTGCTCCGCCAGCGAATTCAGATCGCTGGAGAAAGTATCCACAAAAACCTTAACTACCCGCCGTTCCTGCGGTGTGGCTCTAATGCTGTACCAAGTCAAGAATTTCTGCCTAAAGCTCTTCTCTATTAGGCCCTCGCATTCCAGCCACCGGATGACCTTCACGTACCTTTCAAAGTCCTCATTAGAAGTATCATTCTTGTGCCCGGCATGCTCCTCGTTCCTGTCCTCCCCGCTTCTCTTCTCTGCCAAAATTCTCTCTTGGGGCCGGTCACCCTTTCCATATCCATTCTGTAGATCCCCAGCGTTGGGATTGGACTGCACATTCTTTCCAGGCCTCTCCAGAGCCTCCGGGACCACAAAAGCTAGAGGCCTACTAGGGATTGTTGATCCATTATCCATGCCAGTCGCCTCACCAGATCGGCCCTCGGATGCTCGTTTGTCCTCGAGCTTCATTACCTCAGATTGGTCTTCCGTGCAAACTTTTCTCACAGCATGATCCACATCTGATGCAAAGGTCCGGTTCTCATCTTGACCCGTTGGCCCAGCAGACAGATTCGCGGAAACTATATTGCCCGCATTGTTGCGGTAACCAAAATGACTGTCTGCCCGGTTCTCGTTCGAGCCACTGCAGGGAGTCACGTTGCAGGTTTCGTCTTCGACAGAAGGATTAGAAAGGGTGCTGCAGTTAGTTGCAGGGCTTTGGCCTCTTTCTGCTTTCGGGCAGTTGGCATCGGCAGCCTCATCTTTGGAGCTGCTTGTCGTGATCCAAGCTTCACACTTGCTCGACTCTTTGGCACTGCCTGAGGAAACAACCTTGAAAACGTATTCTGTGGAAGGATCGAGCCCCGAAACCCAGATTCTAGATTCAGGTGGAAACAAAGTGCAAGTACGCTCTGTTGATTCCACCCCGTCATAAGCCTTGTAATGCCACAAGGTGTAACTGACATTATTTCCCGGGGGTCTGCTGTCCGGACCCAAAACCACAGTCACAGATCTTGCACAAATGTCTTCAAATCTGATCGTATTTCGCGATGACATTTTACAATCTGAAAAGTTTTGAGGAACAAGTAGCAACTGAAGCGTCATTATCTGTGTCGAAATCAACATGCTAATAAACCAGCTTGAAGATGTATCTTAGGCTCTGCGTGTTTGAGCAAAATTAACCCCAAAAAAAAAATGGCAATTGGAAAATTTTATCTAAAAAATGTCTTGCTAGAAAATAATTTTAAAGAAAATTTCTTCTCCATATAATATGTTTTTAGATTTGTAGTGCAAAAAAAACACTTAAATTATTACATAAATCAATCAATGATGATTGACATTTGTGGTCATTGCCAATGGTTGATAATATTTAGTATATAAAGTACTTTAATTGCTGATCGATCATTGATATAATAATATTTTTGACTGACAACAGGTAGGTAACATCACCGGCTACGATATACGGCATGGTTAGGGAATAACTAACCGGCGACTGGAAGCAATGGTGAAGGCATCGGCAAGGAGGTCAAGGTGTCATCAGCTACTAGTTAGAGGCAGAAGTCGGAGTATTCAACACTAACAACTACGGGGTGGTGCGAGATGTCAGCCGGCAATCAACGGTAGCGTTGGGGCATCAAGGCGCAATAATAGCATTATTTTAAGTAAAAGTTTTCGGCAATAATAGCACCAAAAATTGGAAAATGCGAGAGATATTTTCTAACAAGTCATATTCCAATAAGCAAACCGAACCATAATATCTAAAAAATCCATCAATGTAAAAGGAGTATGCTTAAATTTCAGAACGGCCATGGTTTATAAAATTACCTTGAATAACATCATCAGGTAATTGGTGCAATTTCATATCATAAGCCATGGAGTCCAGAGCTTCCACAGCAGAACCACATAGTCTCTGAACTTCTTGTCCAGACGAAAGCCGGTTGACGATACCTCTCCCGATTTTCACGGGCAAACCAGTGAAAGGACCCACTTCTTCTCCAAGCTTCTTCACTGCTTCATCAACCATTTCAGACAGTCTCTGGTACAGCTTTCTTCCTGATAGCAGCTTCTGGCACAACGACAATCGATAGCAAAGGATGTCAACCCGTCTGGTTTCCTTTGCGATCATCAGTTGTTTTCTCCAGCAACTACACAAACCGACGTAGACTAAACTACTGTCAGCATCAACCTAAATAGGGAACGGGAAAAATGGCCAAAAAACAAAAAAATCGAAGAACATAGACTGCAAAGCTTTCAGTGCTGAAATTCTGGTTTTATACTGTAAAAGATCCCCATCACAGTGCTGTAAATCTCTTCAACCGAACAATTTTGCTTCACCCATGTTGCCTTTGTTGGCCGGAAAGGGGCGGCCTACTGACACAGGCACAAGCAGTTCAAAGAAAAGGAGTCGAAGCTAGAATAATGACAACCGATTTTACGTGAAAAGCCCTTATGAATCAAGGGAAAAACCATGGGACGTTGAGTCCGAAATATTACACTATGTATAAGATAGAAATTACAAAACAGTAAGGCGAAAATGCACACACATACTCAGTTGGGCCTTTTTCCTCTTCTCTGTTTTCTTCTTACTCTCACACACACTCCCACTCTACACCTTTTCTACTCAACACTCTCTACAGCATACAACCACACCTCCAACCGGCCTACTTATATGCATATATATAAGAATATACAAAAGGCATTAGCAGCATCAGGGCCACCACGTCTTGCTCCATGGTTGGTGCACGGTTCCCAAGAAACATGTGTCAGCTCAGCAGTAGGTGGTGAATGCCTGCAGCAGCAGAGGACATATCAGTTGTATTGGGTTTTTAAGGTTACCTAAACAGACAGGTCAACCTACACCCTTTCAGACATGGCAGGTGTGCTGTGTTGTCATAATGAGTCGGTCAACCTTGTTGGCCGCCCTTCCATTTAGACCGGTCCGTCGTCTTTAGCTGTCCTGAGAGTTTTTAACTAAACCAGTCAACTTGAACCTTCAGACGGTCAATTATATTGACCGTCGGTTGACCGTCCATCCGGTCAACATCCTGTTGATCGGAACTTCTTCACGGGAGAGATTTCCAACAGCCTTAAGCTATATTGAGTTCTTCCGACGTGATCTTTTCTACCTGAGCAACTAAGAGGTGTAATAATAGCAGAACTTCTTGGGACAAAAATAACTTCTCCCACACGCTGAAATATTTTGCTCCCACAAAATGGTATTTTGCCTGATCTATATTCACCAATGAGAATGGAAGCATTCGTATAATGACAGAGTTATTATCATGTGACTCAATAATTATGGATTTGAATTATAAAAATGACCTCTTATTAAATTAAAGTATGATTACATATGATAAACCTAAAGTGGTCAGATATTTTTCCAAATCTTATACAGAGGAAGCTTTGTGAACCAGACTACTTTTTATTTTGTGGTACATGAATGTATGTATGAATTCACATTGAAGCTTTGTTACAGAAACTGGACGATACAATTATGTCCAGCACAATCATCTCTCTGTAACATAGGAGTCATAGGTTGCATATATTTAACCTCCCTAAGAGCCCACTTTGTGAGTGCCTCATGCACTGTCCTTTATCATCGCATACTTTTTTCATCTGTAATGCTCCCAAGAGAGCAAATATGCCTACTAGTGACTATCTAGCTCTATCCCTAAAACCATTATTAAAAGGCATACCCTCTAGCAAAATGTCTCTATTAGTTATTGGTTAAACATTCGCCAAACAGTAACTTCTGCAATACTTGGATAACCTCTTTTTTACTCATCATGATCTAATTTAAGCACAATTTAACACTTATTATTAAAACATCTCATATCACAACACCTAAAGCAGTTTGAGAAAAGATCAAACCCGATATGCAGATGTAAACAACGCAAACGCAAAAGTTGATGTCTCAAAGCGGTATCTCTTTAAAGGTGAGATGTGCAAAGCAAAGTCATAAGAGTGACTGGTTAAGCAATAAACTCCAAGAATGCATCAGAAATCTCACAATGAAACAAACTCTACACAACAATACAATTACATGCTTGAGAATTTACCTCAGAAAACCATTTGCTTTCCCACAAGATACGCAATAAAAAATCCCATCAATTTCAGCGCCATGCCTAGAATTTGCAGTGCCTGATTCTTCATGACCAAGAAAACATTCAAGATGGCAAGACATGTTGCACGAGTGACCCAGAAAGGGAGGCTCTGAGCTGCAGGTCAACCATAAACTTGGATCCTTGTTGTCGTCAAATTTGTGACAGATGCAGCAGGAGCACCTCTTGCAGAACACATCTCCTCTAGATAACCTGGCTTTACAAGCTGAATTTTTGCAGTATATGCCTCTTGCTAAGTCACTATCACCATAGCTCATGGAAAGACCGGATGCAGAGACAGGTAGCCAAGAAGTGTGATCAGGTTTCCATGATCTTTTTGGAGTTTGTTGTGCAGCCATAGGCGATGACTGTTGTTCGAGGACTTGATGAGTGTCACGCCTACCTGAGTTCTTTCTGGAAACAATCTTTAGAAGGTGCTCTATGATTTTCAGCTTTGTCAAACCGGTATATTTTCTTTCAGTTCCCATCTCCGCGCACAGGATTTGCAGAATCTCTTGGCGGCTCCATGATTGTAGCATTTTAGAGGCATCATGTGACCAGTTTGATATTTCATATATGAGCTCTCTTTTCTCATCTATGCTCAATTTACTGCATTTCGCTGGATCAAGCACAACCCCTGAAGACTCGAGTAAAGAAACAAGTAACTCATTTGAGGAAAGCTTCATCGAAGAGTGGCAAGGTCAAAGGATCAAAACAAGCAACAATAATGAATATCACTAATAATAAATACTAGTTAATGGCTCTTCCACATTAAAGTACTAGTATCAGGTTGATCGGTCTCTAACCTTCAACCTAGTGGGTTCATTGGTTGAGATCACATATGAAAATATTGGTGTTGACATTGGTTGCAACTATATTGATATCGGACAATACGTACTAGTGTTGGATATATCGGAAGGAAAAATTTGCTTAAAAATCGTAAATTAATAGTCATATCGGTTGATATACTATCGATACGATAACATATCATGATATTGAAAAAATATCGACACCGAGAGAACTGATACCAACATATATCGTATGACATTTACATATATGATTGAGACTCAGGAAGGGAGAAACAAAAATAGAAACTTATCAATTGTGTTACGTTCAAGAGCCACTGCATACTTTTTAGGAAATAGCCAATGACACACTGAACAAATCAACAGAGAAGGCAAAGGTGAATGAATCCCGAGGTATCCATTCCAGGTCAACTCTAATGCCTAGGCCAGTTAGTGTTGAACCGAAGCTTAAAGCACGAACAGCGAGAATGAGAGAGGAATGATCAGACTACAGTTGTTCATCTTCAATTGTGTTTAGCTTATCTTGCATGTCACGTATCATGCAAGCATTATTTTTGGCATCTGTACACCCGACATATGCAGCGGAGGAAAGAATCTAGACGGCCCTGAAGCTAATGCGCCTCTGTAACAGGCAAAATGAAGGCCAATAAAGGCTGATGATGATAAGAAGTTAACGGAGCATTGTTGCTGCTTGACTGAAAAGTCGGATACCCAAGGGTAAACCGTTTTGGCTGTGTTAAACAGACCAGCCAACCGTCACTGGTCAATGTCTGAGGCCAAGATGAACAGGTCGTGCCATCGACTACATTGATTTGGGGTGGAAGAACCGAGATGAATGGCTTTGTCCCAAGGCCGAATTGATGAGTTGTGAATCAAACTGCGTCAAATCAACTAGGCCGAAATGAGCATTAAGTCCAAATGAAGTATTCATGACCTACGTGGGGCCTTAATTTAGGCCCATAATCTATCCGGAAATCTTATCCGGATCCGTAAATGGGCCTCATTTGGGCCCAATATGCATACCATCAACTCTTCAGGATTTATTCAAGTATTAAGCCAATTGATTATAGGAACTCCCTCATGAAGTGAAAGGGCAGGCGAATCAAACTGCAAAACAAAACAAATCAAACTAATAAATAACGAGGAAGGTACAATTTTTCGGATAATAGGAATCAGCCCATTGATTTAAAAATTTATTGTAATTTATGCAACTTTATAAATTAGGTATTTTTTAATTGTGATATATATATTTGATGGGTACCTAAAATTTAAATTATCATACAAATTAGAGAGTTAAGCAGAACATTCAACTAATCCGAAAGGTAGCAGGTCTAGTCTCCATAGTTACAAATCCTAGTTTTACGTACCATAATAGCTTAATAAGATATTATGAGTATATAAAACTTACTCCCCAATAAATTTTTCAACGTTTAAGTTTGATGGGTATGATACCCAAGGGCCCAAATAGGAGGCCAAATACAATTTTAGACTGAGTAATCAACGTCGATGAATTTTAAGGCCTACGCAGCCCATTACATTCGAGCAGCCTATTATGTTTGCGCGACCCATAGAACCTGCACAGCCCATTTCAATAATTATGACCGTAATCCATCAAATAGCCTAGGCAGTTAATTAACTAATCGCAGCGGACGTTAGTTGCAACCGCCGCAAATAAGAACAATGGTTAAACCGTTTGACAATTAACCGCTACCCACCATCTATAAATACTAACCCTCTTCATTCAAGAAAGGGATCGGAGCTTGAATAAGATTTGACTTGAATGAACTTAAGTTCTTTCAAACAAAGCATTATAAGACAATCAGAGCACAATCTCTCTTTCTCAAATCAAGATGCTTAGAGCACAATTCATCGGACTTATTACACATTATTATATCCCGTCTCTTTCTTCATACTTAAGAAAAATACTGATTTGAGTATCAAAAGATATATCGAGGAGTGAGTCCTATAAATCATTTGACTATTATTTGTATTTGCACAGGATTTTATTAAAAGCTTACGGAGACCGAAGACGTTAAACGACCAATGGATAAACTTCTTCATTCGTACAATAATCAGATCATCGAATGCAACAAAATTAATAGTCCTTTTTAAAGAAATTGAAAGATGCAAAAAAGAAAGATAAAAGATGACGAGGATAGAGTTTTGTAAGTTTGGAAAGTTACACTTGATTTGATTATACTTGTATGTCTTACTTCCATTCCTAATTAGGGCTCTATATTTATAGCCTAATGTTTAATCGGTGTGTCTACCTGATATTAACGCATCTAATTGAAGACATTACGTTATATTGATTGTGATTTATTACCATAATTATATAATCATAACTTGAGTTTGTTTAGTAATCATCCAATCATCAATGTCTGGTATTTATTAGGCCATTAATGCTTATTTTTGTGCGACTTGTCATCCTTCAATTATGTGCAATCGTTCGTTAATATTTAATACCTTAATGATTATTTTGCTATGCTATTAGCTACTTGAGTCTTTTATACTTCTTGCCACTTAATCAATCGGTTTAGTCATTGACTCCTACCTTTAAATTACTATCCTCCAAAATCTATTTTTCAGTCTGGTCAACGAGTTATATTTGGACTATACCCAATAATATTTAAATGTATACTTTTAGAAATATATTTAATAATTTATTTAAGATAAAATAAGATAAACATTTTGAAATAGCTTTCTGTAGTGGTTTATTTTGGGATGGAAATATGGAACATAAATAGAAATTTTGATTATTTTATATTTTTATCTTTTTTTTTATATTGGTTTTGGGGTGGGGGGGATTGTATAACTTCCGGCGTCACCTCTCATCGGCAGCCATCACCGAAGCTGGCAGCCACCCACTCATTCGCCGTCGCTGCCCATCACTATAGGAAACCGCAGCCGTTGCGATTAAAAAAAGATAACTTGCAAAAGCACTCTCAGCCGCATCACCGACTGTCTGAAACAAATACACACCACCGGCGGAGACCATCGTCGCTTCATCACCACCACTCCTGTGCCGCCGGTAACTGCCGGCCGACTTAATCAAGACATCCCCTTCGAAACCAGACCTGCGAAAACCGCCCAA
>JAOVVI020006081.1:0-15923 GCA_028571085.2 Nepenthes alata | reverse complement strand
CCGCGGACTCGGGACGCAACAAATAAAATCTCACCAAATAACATAAAATAAAATTTCACTTTCTTAAGATAAAAATAAAATTAAATCTAAATAAACACAATTTCACAATAAAATCTCTCAAATAAAATCAAAATCAAATAAAATAAAATCTTTTCTAATAAAAAAAATTAAATCTCTTCTAATTTGAAATATTTTCAATATCCGTATCAAATTTAGTATCAAAGCCAAAATCCTAATTTTCTAACCTTTCAGTAGTTCTCTGAAATCCACCACTAGTTTGCAACTCCACAAATAGCCCGATAAACAGCCTATCACCTTTGCAAAACAGACACCACTAGCCACTAAGATGTTGTCATCCATTGTTATCTCCTACAATGAGTAAGCACCAACAACCTCCCTTAATGTTATTGCCAACCTTTTCCCAACCTAATACACAATCATACCATTAGAGATAACTCAATGGTATCATATAAAAGAGATGACTACATGAGCATTAGGATTCTTACTCGATGCATCCCATCCATCCGGAGAGAGTTGATGAGACATCTTTAAGATTTGATACGGACATCTTGGATATTTAATTTATTATTTTATTAGATTTTCCACCATTTAGAGTCAAAGTTAAATAATTTTAATAGTCTCTACGACACCTATCAAAAATTATATTTTACTTCTGTTATTTTCTTATTTTAAGTCATCATTAATTTAAAAAATATATTTGTTTCCTATTTAATATAGAAATATAATGTATCTCTACAAAGATCCTGATTGCATTGTTTTAGCAACTATGGATGAGTAATATAATGAGTATGATTATCACCTAATTGTCTCTTTTGTCCCCCTTGCTTCTTCCCCTCCCCTCTCTTCTGTTTTTTCTCATTCATCCCTTGTCATCTCTGCTTCTTCTCCTCCTTTTCCCACTTCCTTGCTCTCATTTCCTACATCATAATCATTTTTCATTTTCACAACCCATAGAAACAATTGAGATATGATATCTAGTCCATCTATTAGATAAAAGGTAATTATTTTGAGAATATATATGAAATGAATATGATTAGAATCAAGTTGTTAATCCAAAATATTACCCATTAACCTATTGGCCAGAAAAAAAATCCTTACTGAATAAAAAAATGGGTGGACTAATGCATAAAACTACCACATTGTGGGATCCAATAATTTAGATATGCAAAGCCTTACCCACGCATTTCGGCTGCTTGAACCAGTGATCACCAATCAAGGCTCATTCTCTAAGGTCGATAAGGTCCGTGAAAATCCCATAGGCCCTGTACATGCACCTATTGATGTATGCCCCTCACAGAAAAAAATCGGTTAACCACCCATTACTCAGCTCATTCAGGCATTGGAAGATCCCTCACTAGCTCTGGATTAAGATTGTCTACTCTTGGTGTAGGCTTACTAGTAGAAAGGGCTGGTCAAATTCATAGTATGGCATGACCAAGAATGACAATCCATTTGAAAATGTGTTCTTACTGCATTTAAAGCATGGTAAATTTAAGCAAAAATACAACTAACTTTTGTCACATTTTAAGCAAAAATTGTTACTTAAAGAAAGAGTGAGGATATGAATAAGCTAGAGGTCATTATAATCAAAAAATCTGATATTGAATAAGCCCGTTCAACTTGAGTAAAGACTCAATCACTCAGGCTTGACCAACCTCAAGCAGGATTGAGACAAATATGCTTGAACATCACAATTTCAATGTACTAGTCGTGAATCATCTAATGGCCCTAATTTTGTGCAGCCATTCACACCCAAAAATGGCCTAAACAGCAATCCTATCTAATCATTCATTTCAGAGGACTGACAATGAAGAAAACAGCTCTAGTTGATTGAATGTTGTCCTTATAGACATTCAAAATACAGCTCATCATCAGACAGAAGCAAAGAATGCCTATGATTCAATAATGAATGCAGCAGAGTAATATCCAGGAATTAGGAACCCTTATGTTGGCACACCTAGCACTTGAGCAAGTAAAATGGAACTGTTAATTTTATCTCCTATATGGCACAAATTTTGAGAAATTACTCAGTGAAATAAAGAAACAAAGTTTGTGAAGTGAAATAAAGTTTACAAAGCTCCCGTATGACAATGCATAGCAGGAACTGCCACAGAGGGAAGCGCCCAGAAGAATTTTATTGGAGAGAGAAACGATAAGAGAAATCTTAGCTAATTTGTTAAGGTGTTTGACAAGTGGCTTGGGGCTTAGCTCCTGAGACTAATTGGTCAGGGTTCTGTTTCCCCTCCCCAAACTGTACTTTAAGAGAAATCGAGAGAGAGGAGCTAAAAAGGGCTACAAGATCAAAGGTTAAAAAAAGGCCAGAAAGAGAGAGGTGTATTAGGAGTCAAAAAAAAAAGAGGGAGATAAAAGGTGAAGCAAGGGTCCAACTAAAAACGAAAAGATAGAAGCAGATGAACCTCTCTATTCACAAGTGACACATGATGAAGGAAGAGAGATTTGTTCCATGTCATAGATGGCAGAACGCTGGCAATATGAAGAAATAACAAAGGGGGAGAGAATATGATGACTAGTAAAGAAGGGTTGATGTTCCTATAACTGCAGGCAGTAGCAACTCATTGCAAGATTTGTTTTTTTGCAGAAAACCATTCCCACGAAATTGCAACCTAAATAGCACCCATGTGTCATGATGAGGGATTGCTAACAAAAGGACAAATGTTCCACAAAGATGACATCAATACCAAGGGACAGCAAAGGGTCCTCAGCTAGTAGATGGTAGAGGTTATCAATCTTTCTTCACTTGATACTGCACTCTTTTAGATCAATAATTTTATGTGCTTTCAGCTCACAAATAAATGTAGTCAAGAGATAAGAACTTCTCAAAAGAAAAACATCAATAATTTTCTATAAACAAAAGGTAGCTTCAATTTTTTTTGAGATCTTCTGCTAGTTCTATCTAATCTGACACACTGTTGCTTAGATACAACAATGATGGCCACTCGGCCACTATGCCAAAGAACCATAACTGTACTTTATGCAATAAATTATCAAAAGAAGTAGATATGATGCTTTGATAGATTTCAAGTGTTTCTTTGTCATTTTCTCAAGGATCAAGAAACAATTAGAAAGAAAGAAAACCATTATGTTTTTTTCTGCCTGACCAAATGTTCAAGGTCCCCAACTATTTCTCTTGCGACACACCAATGAAAGTTATGATGTTATCACACTGCACACCCAAAGAATTCCCTTCTATTTTTTCTTTTTCTTTTTCTTTTTTTTATCTTTTTTTTTTTTTCCAAAGGATAAAGAAACCAAGTGAAAAGAAAGGAATAGCACTGTGGGGATGGTAAGATAAAATTACCTGAGATAACGAGATGATGGTTTGCCAAGGTGAAGACTGCATACAACCAAATTGGCCAAAGTCTCAGGATCCTTTGCTTCCTGTATGAAGCAGCAAAATATCACTTCTTAGCTATGATGATCAAGGCTTTGGCACTTCAACACTGCGGATGCTAGAATGGCTACAAAATTGTAAAAGTTTGGACAACCAATCCAAACTGAACTATGCTTTTTTCCCACTAGTTGGGGAATCTACATGGATTTGTCATATCCATTAATCTCTAATGTAGACCAGATTCTCTGCTAACTCAAAATGTGTAAGTACAAACTCTTCTTTGGTCTTGTACTATCTCTTCCACTAGAAGCAACTTAAGAAAATAACCTTCAATCTCTCAAATCTCCTATGAGGTCAATTAAATGGTCTTGGTTTAGTATAATCAAACCATTTCAAACGCATCTCACGAATTTTATCTTCTATTGTTGCTGCCGTGACTGTAGCTCATACATCATTATGAATTTTATTGTCTCGGCATAGCCACAAATCATTCTCAACATCATCATCTATGCCACATTTACTTTAAACATGTTGATATTTAATCATCTAAAACTTTGTTCCATACCACATGGCGGACCAAATAGCCACCTTATTGCATTCCGTTTGATATTTGTGCAGGATCTCTAATGACAAGGGATTCCCATTGCAATTCTACATTTCATCCACTCCATATTACTCGATACGCAATAAATAGACAAGTTTCATTTTGCATAATATATTAGATATGCGTTTCATCTCTGACATGTCGTACAAATAAGGATTGAACCCACTTTGTCCTTATAACATGTTTTACAAGCTTAGGAATAATGAACACAGAACAAGTGACATGGATTAGTTCTTTGGAATAAGAGGGAGATTCACATAGACTGAACTCCAAATTTTGAGTGCAAATTCATTTTATGCATACCTTTTTCATCAAATGACAAACTGTGTAACTCCCCTAAGTTATCCATTAAACTACAAATATATATCTCAACATTCTGATATCAAAAAGGAATCTAACAGAATGTTCCTAGAGCACCAGAGTGATGAGAACTTCCATATTTCATGAGGAAGGTCCAGGTTCAAACCAACTTAGGAGGGTGTGAGAATAGAGTGAGTGTTGAACTACTACTATCACTAGGTCCTGTTACGAAGGGGAAAGGTGTAGAGAAGTAGAGAAAAGAGGAGAGGAGATAGAGCAAAAGGGATGCAAATTAGACTAGACAAATAATTCAGCAGAATTCTTGTATTCATCATCAGCAAACCAATTGTTTTACGATCATTTCTCTTTATAGAGTATACAAACTGTTATTAATGCTAACTGATTTACAACAGTCCTAGCTGTGTAACAGTTTATTGACTGTTTATTTCGATAACATTCTGTTACTTTCCTGAATTTCTGCTGTTGAAGTCCTTTTGGAGCATTTCTGTTTAGCTATTGCCCAATTTTCTCCTGTGACATACTTATAATATATGAAATGAGAGATGCCAGAGGAATTTAATGGAAGGCTGAGGGCTAACATTCTTTTATAGAACAAAGGTGTGATGTGTCTTCCCATACACATTACAAGACAAAGGAAAAAGAGACTACTATGGTTATGATAATAAAACTATGCAACAACATTTCTCGTGATTCCACAAAACTTGCCTTGTTTAGTGCTTCAAGCAACAATGATTCAGCTTCGTCAAAGTTCCCCATGTGCATGCAGCAAACAGCCTTCCCATTAAGAACCAACACAGTCATCGGATACTTCTCTGAGAAATCTTGAAAGATCAGATATGCTTCCTGTATCTTTGAACCACCCTATTACAACATAATAATACATTTTCGGAAACTTAATATCTGATCCAACTTGAAAAAGAAATGGTCAGATGGCAAAAATGAACTGCATGTACCACTGCCAAATTTAACCAAGCATTTGCAAGCTGGGTTAATGTATGGTCCTCATCAACTTGTTGCATGATCTTGAGTTGTTTTTCTGCATAATCTGATCTGTACATCTTCAGATAAATCTGGACATTCAACGCGTGCCTAAATGGAGAGACGAAGCAACATGTATTGGCATAGAAAAATGACATAAAGCATTACCTTAAAGCAATTGGCTGGTAAGTGACTGAAAGTTTAGATACAGGGAGGAGGATTAAAGAAAAGCAACTTCATATCATATGGCAAATAAATGCCATTCTAATCTTATTTAACTTTTGCTAATTTTTTTGTGTGTGGAAGATGGGAGAGGACTTAATGAGAATTGAAAAACAAACTCCTGATTAAGTCCAGACATAGAAGGCTGCAGTATGCCTTGCTCCTGTTCCTCACCCATTATTCAGCCCAAGAAGAGTATATGAAGGGGGACAATTGCCATAGAATAGTTTATATTTCATGTGTTTGTGATTGATTGTATTTTTGGCAGTTTAGATTTGCTATCATAAGTTTCCTAACTGGACTATAGACTGATTGTATGATTACTTTAGTACGTGCATCCCAAAGTCATCTTCCCACTGTATAGCAGTTTACTCGAGAAGGTGAGAGCCATCAAGTTGTGGCCTAAGCCTAAGACCACTAATGGAGCCTGTAGATTCCATTGCCTACCCACTTTCCACAGGAAATTCATCAGGTTCGGGAGTTTTAGTTTATTACAACTCTTCACAAACTGTTTAAAAAAATGGGAGTTTCAATGGACTCCTGTAGCTATTAGATCTCGTCTTTTGCACACCACATGTATACGTACTTGCTGAGATTAGGCAAAAGAAGTGTGTTTTGTGATATAGAAATTAAACTTGCCACAGATGGCTAAGGAATTCAATACAAGTGACTGTGTAATGATTCTTGTGCATCATGCTGTCCAAGATAAATACTCTAAATACACTTTCGAACTCCATATTAGAGACTATTGGTCACTACAATAACTGAAAGCATAGGCTACTTGATTTTCCTCATGATTGATTTTCCTCATGATGAGAGCTACTGTTGTTCCAATATGGAAGACTTCTCACTTCAAAGAGGCCCTCTCGAGCTTCCTTGCTTTCCTTTAGTCTTCTTGTAGCCAACTTTCCATCTTTTTCGGCAATCTACTAATAAGATTGCATCTATGTCAGCTAACAAGATCGTGGTTTCTTTGCACGGTGCTCATATAGTATTCATCACATAAAAGCATCACTGCAATTTGGATGGATACTTGAGGATGAGCTTCATAATAGGGTCCTCTGCTTTTGGAGTTGTATCTTAAGTGAAACTCTCCTGCTTCAAGTTCATTTCACCTAGGGAGGATGATAGAAACCAGCGCAATGAGATTACATTATCCAAGAAAGCAAAACATTCGGACAAAAATTCTCGAATGAGAAAACCTCCTTTTTATTTGTTTTTTTATAACTCGATTTATTCTATATTCTGGTAAATCAGATCCCTATATCTCTGAGTTCATAAAAGGGTCGTCAATGGTGCTAATTGTAAGAGCACCCAATACTATTGTTTATGCTATGCATGATTCAGACAATTTCTGAATATTGAGATCTTCTGAACTGTTCTTCCCTTATGTCATCACTCTCCCTCAACTTCCTCCTTTCCATCCTATTCCTACCTGTCTACATTTGTAAAAACAATGAAGCAGGGAATATATAGGTAAACAAGGTCCAAAACAGTAATTTCATAAAAGTGCATTACCAAATAGGAGCCCTCTATCGTCTGTCTTTCATATTACTCACTCAAACAAACACCTCAACAATTTATTATAACTTCATCCTAGCTGGCTCAATCATGAATGTCAACAATTCCATGGCAGACATGTATTAGTTAAATGGAGGATGCTTGTTGACTATAGTCAGGATCCTAAGTTATTGACTCTTTCAGGACTATTCCTATTCTCAATATCAATGAGCACCCTTGTAGCCACATCATGGCCTATAAAGGAAATGCTCAAGAAATTGATAAAATCCATGACTTCATGAAGTATAAAGCTCAAGATTCTCTTTTGAATTCCATTGTTCCATGGGATCATCAACTTATATATACACAAGATTAGCACAACAAATATCGACAACCAAAATCAGAGTCTCTTCATCACACTCATCTGCTCCTCACACCCAGACTCTGTACTCCATTATCCACAACATCCTTTTAGACCCCCACCAAAGCTCCAACATGAGAAACATCATCCTAGTTGGAATTTTGCAGTCAAACAAATTGAAAATGCAATTAACCAATTAGCAAACATCAATTTCGAAAGTACTATTCCTGTGAAGTCACCAAACAAATTAACATTTCTCTCACATTTCTCCAAACCCAACACCTTCCCATCCATGCAAACTTCAACACCCTTCACCCAATACACACCACGCTGGACCACCATCAGCACCATTTTCACAATAAACCCAGCGAGCACAACTCCATACAACTTCCACATACATAGAACGAGAATGTTCTTGTAATGCCTACCCATGCTCAGCAAAATAATTTCCAGGGTAAATCCCAAATCAGAAATCAGATTCTTCACATAGCTTCAGACTGTCCTTCAGAAAACGCCATGGAATAGCACTCACCAAAAATTGGATGGCACCAGAAAACGACACACTAACGACTTTTATTGCAGATTATCCATGCTGCAGTGTAACCTGGCATTGGGTAAGAAATTCAGCTGCTCAGCCAAACCAGTGCACAAACATGATACTGCACTCAGATAAGAGTGAAAAAAGTAAATCCAACAGGACAAAAAGGCCCAACATCATGACCTCCAAACTTGAACAATAATACATTCATGGATATGATTCAGCACTCAGATACATATGTAAAACAAGGCCAACAGAATCAGAAAGCCCAGCATCTTCAATTCCAAACTTGAAAAAGGCCCATATAATTAAATCAGCAACCCGACACAAAACACAACCCCATTTCAAATGAATTTTTGCCTCAGACCCAACAATTTTAACATGCACCTAAGCACACTCAAACCATGGCATCTTCTTCCATTCAAGAACATGCTTCTGCAAAGCCTAATGATTCTTCTCAAGCCACACACAACCCAATAGAGAACTGTGATTTGTTTCTTTCACAATGCCCACATTACTACAAAACCAAAAACCTCATTGACACTATCTGTCACCATACAAACTAAATTTCACTGATTCTTGCTATCACTGGAAAACAGATTGAGTGGTAGGCATCAAGGTAAGGAACCAAGATTATGTACTGCAGCAGCATCTTACTATAAAACCCAAACACTCATTTACAGTACCTCTCACCATGCAACCTAACGAAATCCTCATAGTTTTAGTAGATAATACCCCCAACACCCTGAACCACAGCAAACAAGCACTAGCTATAAATCCAAGTAAAAGCCCAAATCTAATAGAAGCAGTAGCAATCCAAAGAAAATCATGTAACTAACTCACTGCCTTTGCCATTGCTTCCAGATTTAACCCTAAACAAAAACTAACAGCAATCAGTCTCCACTGACACAATCTTCAAACTACCCCAGTTTAATCAAGCGAAGACAATAGACAAACACAACCTACAATCTCTCTTCTTCTTTGCTAAAAATATGACACCATCTAAGATCGATCCACAAATTAGAGGTTCAGCAATCAATATGAAAAACCTGCTAAATACTTCAATCGCCATGAGAAACTAGAGAGACCAGGAAAATGAGCAATGATGAAGAAAAGAGAAAAGGGTATCAGGGAGAAGAACATTGGAATTATTTGGGATTACCCAAATAGGAATGACAGCATCATTTTTCTAATTAAGCTGCCACTATCTTTCATTTTGATAATAGAAAATTAAAGTTAGTGAAACTGATAGGTGAAAAGATATGAAGCACAAGAGAAGAAACTTGGACAAAAAAGAAGTGACATGACATAGAGAAAAGAACAGTTTCAGATCCTATGACCATGCAAAACTTCTCCAACATGTCATACAGTGAAACATCATAAAGGAAAAGCAAAGATTGAAATTGAGGAGATAATGCTCTTGTGCTCTTAGCCATATTTACTTGAGAGGAAGCTTCTACAAATCCTTATGGTTGAAGCATTCTAAAAGTGAATAAATTTAAACCCCAATCATAATTTCCAGTGAATTTATCATCCGAATTAGATAGCAAATTCTGAGTATTGCTATGCTAATAATTCAGGAATGGGATTGTTGTGCCTTATCTCTTCCTTTTCCACTAGTTTATGTTTGCTGCACAGGTAATCTTGCAGTTACAAGAGATTCTGCAAACACTAACAAACTCATCAGGTGGGACCCATTAAACTTAACAATATCTAATTTCTAAGATTCTTAATGAAGCAACTTGAATGTAATATTTCACAGTTGTCACACAGTTATCAAAACCTGATTATGAATGCACCGTATTGTACATAATTTAAACATGTCCAGGCACAAGTACAGAAGATTTTCTTGAATAGATGCAAATACTTTTTAAACGGATAATACACATACTGGTATTTTGAGGTTGCAAATTGAAAGAAGAAATAATCCATTCATATTTCATTTACAAGTGTACATTATTATTTTATACAAGTGTGAAGTACATGGCATGCAGAAGAAATGAAAGATATCTTCTGGTATTCTATACAATCAGCTAAATGGGGAGAGGCAACAAGATAGTGATCCTTTAACTAATGAATCTGTGGGCAGTTACTTACCAAAAAAAAAAAAAAGAGAATCTGTGGGCAGTGGCAAATCTTGTCATGACCAGAAATATTCTCCAAATCAGATCTTATAGATTTCCACAGCTGAACAAATTTCCCCTAGGCTGGAGATATGCTTAAGGATATCTCCAAATCTGCACGGGTATTCCCATCAATTCCTCAATCTGTCCAAGGAGTCCAGTTGAGTGATCAGAGATTCTCAATACTCTCCCTCAAGATGGTGAGTGGATATCTTCCATTCCCAGCTTGGTTGTGAGCTCTTGGAATCTTAGAGGAGGTTGACCTTTTGTAAGTAGATCAACTAGTTGTTTATTGGATGGGACGTATAGGGTATCATTAATGATGCCACTACAAGGCTTTTCATTGATAAAATTTCTGTCCACCTCGATATGTTTGGTACGATCATGTTGAACTAAGTTATAGGCAATGTTGATTGGTGATGTATTGTCACAGTGGAGATTCATTGTCCCCTTAAGTCTTATTTTCATGTCACCGACAATACTTTTAGGCCATAATAGTTCACATCCTTGTGTCATAACCCTAAACTCAGCTTTTTCTTGGTGTCACCAACCACAAGCTTTTTTCTTGCTTCCCCAAGTCACGAGATATCCTCCAAGGAACATGGAATAACTGGATGTGGACCTATTGTGTAGGCGACCCACATAGTCCACACGAGTGTATGCCTCTAGTTGAGTCCCTCACCTTTCTTTAATTGAATCCCCTTCCCGAATGTTAACATCAAATAATGTAGAACTTTCTAAACGGCTTACATATGTCTTGCTTTTGGTACATGCACAAATTAACCAAATGCACTCACTTGCGGATGCAATATTCGGTCGGGTATGTGAGAGGTAGATCAACTTTCTCACAAGTTGTTAATATCTTCCTCAATCAACCAGATGATTCTTGGCCACTTCTCCCAACGTAAGGTTTGGATCAATCGGGGTACTTGGTGCACTGCTACCCAAGCTTCTAGTTTCTCTCAAAAAATCAAGTGTATATTACCATTGTGACACAAAGATTCCCAACAAATACTTAATCTTCCCAACTCCTTGATTTTGAATTCCTTTGAAAAGTTTTTTTTGGAGACTTGTAGTTCACTTGAATCATTTCCTGTGATAATAATACCATCAGTATATACAAGTAAAATGATCGCTTTTTCAATTTAATGTTTAATAAATATTGGGTGATCTCTTTGGCTTTGCTTGTACCCCAAGTTGTGCATAGCCTTTATACATCTCCGAAGTTATGAAACACCAAAACCTAGTAGTGGTTCCATGTACACCTCTTCCTCCAAGTCCCCTTGTAAAATGCATTCTTCACATCAAATCGTTTAGACCCTTGCCAAGATTAGCCGCAAGGGACAATAAGACACATATGGTACTCGTCTTTACCACTAGAGCAAAAGTCTCTTAGAGTCCATACCATAGGTTTTGTTGTAACCCTTTGCCACCAATCTCACTTTATACCTTTCTAGTAACCCATCTGTTTTGAATTTAAGATTAAACGTTTGCACCCAACTAGTATTTTCCTTCAGGAAGTTGAATAATCTCCCATGTTTTATTCATACTTAGAGCAATCATTTCCTCCTTCATAGCTTGTATCCAATTCTCATCCCTTAGTGCCTCATGGATGGTTTGAGAAATGCTAATGGAATCAATAGAGGTAAGAAAGCACTTATGTTTCAAGAAGAGTTTATGAGAGGAAAAATAGTGGGATATTGGGTATTCAGCACATGTTCGAGTACCTTATGGCTATAAGCAATTCTAAGTGTTGTGACTCGTATAGAAACGCTTTTTTTTTACTATCACAAAAGAGAGGAGATTCATTTGATGTGAGAGAAGAGTGAGTAAAACTACCACTTGCTATGGACTCATGGATCTATTTCAGACAAGGAATGGACTTGCTTGAGTAGACTTGTAGTGGCTTACTTTTTAGGATTCAGTTCCAATTTCCCTTGGAAAAGATTAGATTTGGCTGGCCGTTGCTGGATGAACATATCTTGCAGGGTTGATAGATCTAGTCACTGTATGAGCAGATTAGGTGAAGGATCTTTTGGGTGAGAAATGGGCAGACTCACTGAGGATGGAAGCTCCTCCAACCCATCATTATCTTCTATAGAATCCTCCACTGATGATAGGGGAGTAGGCCTCAGAAGTAAGGCTCGGTTTCATGAAATGATACATCCATTGACACAGAATTTTTTTGTGGGAGGATAATAGCATTTGTACCCCTTTTTCATATTAAGGTAAAAAATACATCCATTGACACTTCAATGCTCATGGGTCAAGCTTGCCCCTGTTGAATATGAACAAACGATGTACAACCAAACACTTTAAATGGTAGCTTGTTAGAAATATAGAACTCCTTGGAAATGTTGCAAGGAAGGTCATAGGGCTTTGATTTTCTAGCTTTCTAGTCGACATCCAATTGATAAGGTATGTAGCCGTGACAATGGCCTCCCCCTAAAAGATCTAGGAGCATGATTGTATAGTAACAGTTCACCATTAATATTAAGGAGATGTATATTTTTATATAAGATAACTCCATTTTGTTGAGGTATGTTTAAATAATAAGCTTCATGAATAATTCCTTCTTTGTGGAAGAATAATGAAATGGTATGATTAAAACAGTCATGTGTATTGTCAAATCTAATATTTATGATGTCTACTCAATATTGGGTCTAACCGTTTTATGAAATGTTAGGATGACATTGTTAGACTTAAATTTTTCCTTCATAAAGAACATGCATGTTGTCCTAGTACAATCATCAATGAAGGTGATAAAACCACTTTGATCTGGTTATATTAGAAATTCCAAATAGGCCCTAAATATCGATGTGAATTAACGAGAAAGGCATAGTCGAACAAGAGTTACTTATAAGATAGGACACTCGATAATATTTCTTAAGTTCGAAAGTATTACAATAAAAATTACTAACATTAATATTTTGAAACAAAGAGGGGAACATAGTTTAGAGAAGGTGGAAGGGGGTGCCCAAGGCGTTAGTGTTGGAACCAAATCTCGAAAGTGGATATGTTAGTTGTACAAGCTAGGGACATCCCTTGTGCTTGTTCATTCCTCTTCCTAGCAAATCGGTCATCCTCATTGTGGTTTGATCTTGCAAAAGATAATAAGGATCAAGAAATGCTACTTTGTAATTCAAATCTTTAAGGATGCAACAGATAGAGATAAGATTTGTGGATAGTTTTGGGACATGTAAAATGTCATATGCGTGTAAGAAGTGAATTAAACTTATAGTGCCTTGGTCAACAACTTCAATGGAAGATCCATAGTAAAAATTGATCTTTTTTTGTTCCTAGGATATAGTTTATGTGTCAAATTGAGTAGGGCAAGAATTCATGTGATTTGTGGCGCCAAAATCTATTACCCAGGAGCCCAATTGAGAGGGAATTGTAGCAATGCAAGCATAAGAACCGAAAATTTACCTCCATTTGCAAATGAGCATATAATACAGGATGTATTCAAAGAATATAGGGGTTCTCAAAACTTATTCACCTCTTCCTTCCTTAGGTCACCTTTCTCTACAATTGAAGGAGATTGATCTTCTTGATATAGCATTTCAACATTAGTGAGATTGGCTTAGGTTGTGGTTGTATTTAGAATCCTTTATTCAGGTCAATACTTAAGCCTTTTTGTGAAATTTGAAGCAATTTTGTTTTGTGTGACATGGCATTTTCCAGTAGCTGCACCATAACTCTTCCCGATTAAGATTAGGTAACTTCATCTCATCGGTCTTCTTATGCTCATGGCTACCTCATGTGTCCTAAATGTGAGTTGGCCTTATCTCCCCCAAATCTTTTTGGGATCATAGATAATGTCTCAAATGGTTAAGGTTTAAGTATGACAGGCCTTCTACTTTCTTCATCCCAAATAGTGGCAAAGACTTTGGTCAAACGAGTCAACTTCTCCTTGCTAAGAACTTGGACTCGAATAGAATCATATTCCACTAACCCGGCAAGGAATTCAAAGATCCTCTCTCTCTTTACAAGATCATTGAGTCCCTTGGCATCCTTGGGACACTTAATCCTGAAGTCTTGATAATAGTCCATCTTATCCAAAGTCCTTTCATAAGTATATAAACTAGGTCACGAAAAATGCAACTTGTTTGGATGACGACAACTTGGCCTTGATTTCATTGACCAAGGATGCATCTTGCACCTTAATCTTCCACCTTAAGAGTAGGTTTGGCATATAATTGCACATATTTCTTCAGCTGTAGTGAGAAAAATACAATCTTTGCTAATCTTTGGTTGCTAACAGAGATATGATCATGGAATCCTCCTCATCCCAAGCTGGTAAACTCAAATCTTCAGAGTTTGGACCTGTATCATTCTATTGGCTCAGTTTACTTCTTCCTTTCATCAAGGTTCTCACAATTTAAGATCACTAAAGATAGTTTCTCCACATAAATCAATACGATGGATATAGACTTTGAAGGTCACCCAATAACGATGATTTTTATGATGGCTCCAATGTAGCGGTGATCTCAGACATTTCAGTTACACTTTTCTTATGATGGCATCATATTGGCACTAAAAGACAAGTCATACAACTTCAGGAATCAATGACACAGTGGAAAAACAGAGAGACAACAACGGAGGTCATGGCCTTTCGCTCAGTAATTAAGGCTGGAATGGAACGGAACATCTTGGCAATGAAAGCTCAGAGGGTTGGAATTTTCAGAAAAACCAAGCTCTAATATCATGAAAGAATAGATAATTCTTTTGTATTTAGTTTACAAAGGTACATTACTATTTTATACAAGTGTGTACTACAAGACATGTAGAAGATATGTGAGATATTTTCTTGTATTCTATACAATTGGCTAAATAGGGAGAGGGAATAAAATATTGATCCTTAACTAAACAATTTATCAACCGTGGAAAATCTTCTCAAGACTGGAAATATTCCACAAATCAGATCTTATGGATTTACCCGGTTGGACAGATTTCTCCTGGGCTAAAAATATCCTTAAGGGTATTTCCAAATATGTAGGGATATTCCCATTGATTCCCCCATCTGCCTTAAAAGTTAAGTGATCAAATGGGATTTCTCAACACAAATACATTTTCCTGGGTAAATTCCATGATAACATTATGATGTATACATGAATCACATATCCACATCCTTTCATTAGAAAAAGACAAAACATCATACGCAATGCCCCATAACCATGGTTGGAAATATCAGTTAATACACGGTGTATTGGCTGATACAAGTCAACATTGGGCAATAATGATACCAAGAAATAACCGTATGTGCGACATATCACAATATATTAACTGCATTAACCAGTATCGGTTGATACAATGGGCCAAATTTTTTAAAAAATTCAATCATCTAATAGTCACTCACAACTCAAGAGCCTCACCATTTCCACTCTCCATGCACGAGCAGAAAGCTTAAGAAAAGAGAAAGGGGCAAAAGCACAGTTTTCTTCTTCCTCTACCAAATTCTCTAAATTTTTTTTCTTTCTTCAAATTAAATACAAATTACTCAAAAATACACCTTAATTCTACAATTTCAAACATTTCCTCACATTCCAAATTTCATATTTTTGTGGTGAATTTGAGTATGATCTTTTTTCTAAATTTATGTTTTCAGATTTTTGGTAGATATTTCAAAATATCAACTTTAACAACATGAGGTAAGGATGGGAGTAGCAGTGGTGAAACAGGAGGAGATTTGGGGTGACAGTTTCATAATTTTGTGCTGAGGAATAAGAATAAATCAAAATATAAATTTTGTGAAATTGATCACTAGGCTAAAAGAATATTTGGACCATGTTAAGGAAAATGTTACTTCATATAGTTATGTGTTTGGAGGTGTTAGGCAGATCATGCAAAAACATTAAAATGAACAAAAAGTAAATAGCAGAGAAAAAGATAATTCAAAGGGA
>JAOVVI020006080.1:0-11194 GCA_028571085.2 Nepenthes alata | reverse complement strand
AGAGTGGAGTGTTTTCCGTTTACTCCGGTAAGGTTTTTCTTTGTTATTCTCGGTGTTTAGCGGATACTCCATCTTGGAGGTTTGTAACCTATTTTCATATAGTGAATTTACTGTCGACTCTGCTCCCGTAATTTTTTTCTTGGTTCTAGGATTTTCACGTAAATTTGTGTATGCTTCTTCCTCCTCTTTCCTTTCACTGTTTATCATTCTATCCGGTAAAAAATCAACAAAAATCTCAGATAAAATATCATCGCATGTCTAGAATAAACTCAAAGCATGGAAAAATTGTTAAATTTATGTTGACTCACTTATAGATATCATAACAAATAGATGCGCTATTTAGAGAATGCACAATGTTTGTATATGGAACGCTCGAGTAGATAAATCAAGTAAATATCGCACAATATTTATGCAGAGGCAGGTTGACGGTTGGTCAATGGTCATTTGATCAATACATGATGCTAAAACATTATGAGATATTTGTATAAAAGTCTACTACGGGAAGGTTGATGCTCAACCGAGTAGTACATAATGGATGTCTGAAGAAAGGTCATAGACCGTTTACCCAGAGAGTGGTGCCTAATATGCACATGAAAGGTTCACGTAAATGATTTGTCTAGAAATGTTATATCTAAAGAGTGCTTACACACTTTAGAACATCAAAAATTAGTTTACAATACAATAAGTGTTGCAAGAAAAGAGAAATGAAAAATAAAAGAAAAAGGGAAATGTGGTATATGTATGTTTTCTTTGTTTTGCTCTAAGGTTTGTGCTTGTCTTGTTAAATATGGTAGTGGTATGTCTTAGCCTTTCTTGAATTTCTTTTATATTGTGTTTTTTAATTACATAGTAGAGAAGTAAAAGATAAAAATATAATTAATTAAGATTAGTCATGAGATATCAATATGTGATTAAATATGAACCTTTTTTTTAATAATAATTCATACGCTTTTCATTAAGACACCCTATTTAAATTAAGTGTTCTTCATTGATATTCTAATATTCATAAGACAGTCAATTGACTTATTAATTTCTAATTATATGTGATTAAGTTGATAATTTTATTTTCTTTCTATAAATTCTTCACAAATATTTGAGAGTATCATTTGTAATTTGTATTCCCTAATGGGATGTTAGAGCTTTTGGATGGATAGAACGAGGGAGTTAAGTTCAACAATGATCAATTCTAGCCTCTTTTCGAAGCAAACCACAAACCCCGTTAGATGGCCAATAACTCTATGGTAAAAATATCGACCTTGTCAAAGGTTTAGGACAAGCCAAACAGCCAACTTCCTTAGACATTGCTTTCTAACTCATCCGAAATTATATTGGCATCCATTGCCCTAATTGATATTGGGTTGGTCTTGCACCAGTTGTCTCAGGGGATGATCCATCTCCGACTTTGAAATTAAGCGATGTTTTTATATATTTTTTTTTTTCTAGACATTCTTTTTCCTAATTGGATTGTGTTTAAACATTGTTTTTCCATATATTCTTTTTTTTTTCTTTCTATAATACTAATTACTTATTTAAGAATAAAAATAATAAATTAATATATCAATTAATATTTATCAATCCCGTTTAAAATGAGATAAAATAACAAGCAAACCTTACCATTTTGGATTGTTTTTTTTAAATCCCTGTTATAACTGAAGTTATGATTGTAACAATGCATACATAACATTTTAAAAAAAATAAGCTAAAAAATTAATTGGAGTGAAATTCTATCTTGAATTTTTTCTAATCATACATACCACACGACAATAAATTGAATAATTTTCACAAAGTATAAAATTTAATATAAGAACGAAAATAGAGCAAGGATAATACAGAAATTAGACACTATTGCAGAAACTTCATCATAAAATGTAATATAAGAACGAAAATAGAGCAAGGATAATACAGAAATTAGATACTATTGCAGAAACTTCATCGTGACCCAAATTTTGTTACATTAAAGTCTAAAATTGTAACAAGTAACATGCGTGTGGGTATATATATATATATAACTATATACATGAACACCAAACAGTTACAGCGTAATTAGAGTGATTTTTCTCCCAAATATTCAAAGAGATTTGCTCAGCAAATGGCAAGCATGCCCAGGCACAAGACACCTAAATGACTGAACCTGTGGCCTCAGCAATATAGAATTTACGGGAATTTTCATTCGAACCATGCTTAGCCCCTCCACAACACTGCATGCGACAAGCAGTCTCGAGCTTTTACAGCCAACCGCAAACAGAAATGTATACTGGGAAAGTTGGTGGCGTCCTCAAATCTGTCAAATTCAGACCAAGAATAATGAAAGAAGATTGGGGGTGTGACGATGACTAGAAACTGATCGCTATAGCTTTGTCGTTATTGCTGTTGCATGCAAAGAGGGATGATTATTCAATTACTTTCATCCAGATTTTTGACTCACTTTCGTCCATATTTTCGACAATTTGAGCAGAATCTTCACCAAAAGAATCACAGGCAAGGAGAAGACTAGCAACTTCGGCACCATCAACTTCCTCTGCACAATCCTTGTCTGCGTCTGCAGAATTCAATAATGACTGCTCCACCTCAAGAACATGCTTCAGATCTGCAGCTTGTATGCCTATAAGTTGATTCCCATTTGAGGCATCACCTAAGGAAACATTTTCAGGCATTAAAGAGAGGTGTTTCACATCAGAAGCTGACAATTCAATATCCACCGCTGACAAGGAAGCAGAACATATATTCTCTTTGCTGGAAGCACAGTGCTTGATTGCTCGAGAAGCATATAACAGAGAATCTCCGACAGAGTTATCATCTATGGAAACATACAACGGCTGTGATCCCAAATTGGCATCTGGTACTAATTCAACAGCAAGCTTCTCACAATCTGCAGAGGTCTGGGTATTATGTTTGGAGGGCAAATCTGTCAAATACTTCACCTCCTCGGGATTCCGGGCGCTAGCTTCCAAGGAGTAATGAACCTTTGCATCAAGAACAGATTCAGCTAACTTATCCTCTGTCTCTGATACGAAGCTTAGGGTACACGGGTGCCCTTCATTAAGGACTTGTGACTTAGGTTCATGGGTAACGTCCAGAGAAGCACTAAGAACAGAAGGATAATTTAACGAAGCTGCATGGTCGTGCAAAGTAACATCAGTAGAAGAAGAGTCATCTATCTCATCATTCTGCAGCATAGTAATAGCAGCGGCAGATTTGTTTGATGATTCAGGCACAACACCGACTTTAAGAGAAACCATCCCTGCAACAAGAAATTTAAAAGGTCGACTTCAACAGAGGAGAACAACATTTGGTCACAATGATTTCAATTTTTTCTATTTTCACCTGTGCAGACTGCTACATCATGCTCGGGAGTTTCTTGTTCCACTAGTTTCTTTTGTAGCATGTCCGTTCCTGGAAACACCAACATATTGAAGGACTTCATCTCTTGCTTGTGTGACTCCTCAAGAGAACTGAAACCAAAAACAGTCGTCCATGTTTGCATCAACTCAGAGATCGCAGGAATTATCAGCTTCTCAACTTTAAGATAATGGAGAGCCTGAAACACGGAAAATACAAACTTTTAATCACTACAGATGAAAATCAAGAGCTTAACTCCTTGTGAACACCTGAAATAGAAGAAAGGCACCCTAGGCTTAAGAAAAAGTTCGCAAACAAACCCAACACCATGAGATACTTCAAGTATGCGAGCATTTATATGTAAATTTTAAGGATACGTGACCAGCTATGGTGACGTGGCCAAAAGTGTATAAACAACCCCTGATCCCATCACATCCATATTGTGTGCACAGGTATGATTTGGATTGCTTACCGTCCAAAGTCCATCTTTAAAAAAATGCTTTAATGGGTGTCATTTTAAGAGCCAAAAAAACATTTCTGGACCTCACATTATTTGAAGGCCAATTCGTCCGCCAGTGTTAGAGAATCAATTTGCGCTTTTGATTGTGCTGTTAAGGAGTCCTAGCAAGGTGTTATGTTCTCCCTTCTTAGGGCAGTAATATCACCCTAGTCGGGCCCAATCCATATCCTGTTGTTAAAGATCTTTGAATCTCAATGTTGTTTGCCATGCATCTTTGAAACTCAATGTTTCCAATTCAAGAATGGCCTCAAGAGCAAGAAGGATGATACAATAGCTTTAAAATATCCGTTTTGGTGTTAACATATCCTAATCATTCCCTTAGCTTTTTGGGGGCACGGACGTAGGTGCAGGGGAAGGTAACATAAAATCTCATATGTAAAATGGAAGTACAATGTGACCAAACAAATGCAAGTACAAGGGATAAACATAGTTGTCAATAATACCGATTCGATAGCAGCAAGGAGCCGCCGAAACATCCCTTGGCGTCTATAGATATGCCTGGTTCCAATGTAAGGCATCTCGGCTAATTGGGTCCCATGGATCCTGCTCAAACAATGAAATACTTTCGAGTTAGCACTATTTGGACCACAGCACAAAATAGAGACCACTGAAAAAATACCATGCCTAACAAAATAAATGGCAAGAAGGATGCCTTGAACATGAGAAGGCTAATTAGGTGAAGTGATCGGATGAATAAATGATGTTATAGATGAGGACCTACTCAGCATTTACAACAGAGAAATATATAACTTATGCATCAACTGAAGTTGAGCAACTAAGTACTTACTCCATTTTGAGGTCACTGCAGATTATACTAATTTGCACAGCTGATAAAGCTCCAATGTCCTGGTTCAACACAGTTGTCTTTTCTCCATTTTAGCTGTTCTCCACTTTTAAAATGCCGTTATAAGGAGATCTTGTCCTCCAATAGGCAAAAATATCAATATGTTGCCATATTGGCGATATACCGGTCTATATACCTGATGTTTGGCCAAAATACCGGTTGATATTTGCTGAGTTCCCTATTCTGAAAAAAAATTTGTGGATGACACTGTCTGATACCAATATGTATCAACTGATATGCCTAATATTGATAGTGATATTTCATCCATGGCTTCAACTATTCTAAATTTCATTGCTTCTGCTAATAATATTATTCTAATCTAAGCTGTATGAGATGGGGACGAGGAAGTAACATGATTTCACCTTATAGAAGCATACAAAACAGTCCATAAGATAACAAGTTTTTCAGCCCTTAATTTATGAAGCAGAGTGGGTATTCTGCATTGTTGACATTGAATGGGATGCATAACATATTAGTTAAAAAATGGAATGCACATGAAAGTTGTGCAAATGTTCTGCTGTCTCTTCTCTTGTGTCTATGTCTATCAAAGCAGATCTTTTTTCTACTGACTTGAAGAAAACTCCAAATGAATGTAATAAAACTGGAACTTCAAACTAAATAGCAGAGAATAGAACTGGCCTCAGGACAAGATGGAACTCAAACTATATGGTTTTTTAATCGAAACAAGGTTGATTATAATACAGTTGCTTTCTTCAAAGAAAAGCTGGGGATTCCCTTTTAGTTCTTTAATAAAAATTAAAACAAAAGCATGCCTTTTGACACTGAACCAAATTGATTAAATCATTTTATTTTAACAATAATCCACATAAAATAGGAAGTTACATTTGCAGCACAATGATGACTTTTAAGTCAAGTGAAAAAATACCTTACAGATGCCGCAGATATTATCTCATCACCCCTCTCCAAGACAGCAGTATAAAATCCACTGTAATTCAGACGGTTAAAATTTGATCTGCAGAGAAGAAAAATTAGTTGTCAACTGCAAGTTTAAAACAAAAAAGGACCATCAGTTCATAGAAAGAGGCATATCAATATACTAAATCCACTTTGATAAGCAAATCAAATAGATATCCTTAGAAAAGGCAAGGATTTCACCACAAAATTATGAAGAATTTCAAAGATATCATTAACAGGCCATTCAACAAAAATATCAAGGAAACCAAACAGAGATGGTGAAGTGAATCTAGACCATAAAATGGGTGGTGCAAGTCGCATCACAAATTATAGAGATTCTAACATACAAATCCTATGTTCACAAGTCCGCTGCTCCATGTCCAACACCCTCCCTTTCTCTTCTTTCCTCCTCCGGCACATAAAATGTGAACAGCCTTACTTCTTGCCATGCTTGATCTTCCCATCAGATGTTCAGTAAAGATCAGATCCCTTTTGTCCCACAGAGCCAAAAAAAAAAAAAGAAAAGAAAAACATAAAGAGATTCTAAAACCCACATTCTCTCTTCCCAAATCTCACACATGATTAAATTAAAAAAACGCAAATACAGTGAATGGAGTAAATACACCTATTATTATTAGAACTAACAGATTCAATATGGTTAAATTATTCGCACTTAGCCAATCTCAGGACAACAAAGGAAATTCAAGTCTCTCTCTCTCTCTCTCTCCCTCCCCCCTCTTTCTCCCTCTTCCTCTCCCTCCCAGACATGCCATCTCAACTGCATCTGAGAACCCAGAGGAAACAAAAAAAAAGGGAACATAACTGAGAATTTCACATGGGAAGAACATCCATGACAAAATCAAGCCGATCTCTCGTAAAAAAATTTTAAAACACTTGCAAAACACAGGCTTTAGGTTAACATTGAACCAAAATATCCAGGCAAAAGCCTCACTTGGCCTATGTATTATAAGGAGAAATTTGATGTTAAGCTCAAGACGAAGAGTTCTTATCTCTCCCATACACACAAGTTATAGATGAGAACCCATGCCTTCAATAATGCTTACAGGCTTCTATCACAGAATACTATACTTGAAAGGCAGTTTTCAGTAAGCAATTTTCAGAAATTCTAAGAAGCAGCATTGACAGCTAACAGCACAAAATGTCAAAGATATGGTTGAAATATGGACCCCAAAAAAAGGATATGGTTGAAACAGGTGAAAGTGCAGAATGTACAGCAGTTACACACCTAAATATGCATATTACAATATTCAAAGAACAGAAAATCTAGTAAGACAGCATGGAATTTTGGTTCTGATGAGATTGGAGAAAATATCCCAAGGAATAGGCCCAAATTTGATGATAGAGTATGAACCTAATCCAGCCCAGTGGGAGGTTCAGGGTGATCATTTGATGAATCAGTCAAAGCCTAACAAGGCCCTCGCAAAATCCTGCGCCATACTGACTTTATAATGCAAGCCCAAATGTGCAACCAGGATTCATGAGACAAACTCAGACCTGATGACTCAATATCAGTGGCAGATGGAAGACCTTGGATTAGTCTATTCGATTTTGGATCATCTCATCTGGCTCCACAAATCCCTCAGAATCAGGTGAGCCCAATCTCCACAAATGATGGTATCACTGATTGACAAGACAGCACCAGCCTCATTATCTTTGGGAGATAATCTATATGTCCTTATGAAAGATGCTGATGATGCTGGCTTCCTTCCCCCAAGGATGATGTCATAAACACCGGTAAAAGCATTACGTTTTGCAGGCCACATGCCATCATCAAGTCAGCACCAATTAACAACCACAAGCATCAGCCACACTTAGAGATCACTTGGATGCCCCACTTAGCTGTGAAACCATGTCTCTTCCATCTATAAATATCCAAGAAGGTAAACCAATCAAGGTACATCTAATGACATGCATCTCTCAGTATCCTCTAGACTCCTTCGCAAGTGACTATTAAGCATATATATTGCACCCAAAGAGACACTTCCCTCTCTCCTGGGCATCCCATTTAGCTCATAGATAGATCTCACATTGTAATGGTGCTATACTCACATATCATAGACATTGTCCTACACTCTACATATCTTAAACACTATTGGCTAAGGCATCAAAGTGGTTACTTGGGGCAATTCCCAAGGCTTTCACCAACCTTCGTCTCTTCTCTTCTTGTAATTCTAGGTCCATACCAGCTGAGATGGCCAAAGGAAGATTCTGGATGCAACACTACCATATGAAATTGAAAGGTGGAATTGCTTTCATTTTGTTGATACAAATGAAATTCACTCATAAGAATGAAAAATGCATGCAATTTCAACTAAGGAAGGTAAGATTTGGCGCCATGTTAAGGTTACTCTAATGTTGCCTAAAAGTTATTGGTTCAAATTCAAACCATGAAAACCTCTCTAAAACAAAAGATAAAGATGAACACATCTGACTCTCCCCAAATTTCACAAAGTGGAAGCCTCATGCACTTGTCTATAAGCAAGGTTGCTATTAGTAATGCAACTATAAATCTCACGAAGAGTTCGATCCTGACTCAAGATGAAAACTAGTAGCATACTTAATACATGTAAGTTAGACCGGGATGCACTTATTAAATATCAACCAACAAAAATGCATATAAAAAAATTCAAACATATTCGAAACAATAGAACACTCACTATGGCGTGCAATTTGTATTGGCAAGAATGCATGAATATGTATAGAAAAGCCAAAAAATAACATATAGCCAAAACAAGAATAAGAAGATCAATGTTTGACATTTCTTACCAAAATAAGGAAAACAAAATTTTATCCTCAAACAGATAGCAAACAGAATGTTTAGAGTTCATCAAGCAAGATATAGTCTCATCAAGGGGGAAAAAAGAAGCAACAAGAAAACAGATAAAAAAGTAATGTTCATCTAAGCAAGTAAATAAAAAGAGCAAATCATTAAAGAAGCATATTCCAGCCCTTCTTTCCTACCCGCAATTGTATATAACATTGTGAATCCAATTGATACTGCTCCTTCTATCAATAATGGGCAGAAAACACTCATCCATAACAGACAGAGCAACAGCTAGTTTCGAATTCCATTCCACCCTTTGAGAGAATCCTGGTACAGATATATCAGATTCAAGATCTGTGCGATGAATGAGCGACCATGAAAGTCCTCCTTCCAGCTCATGTTTAACCCCCAGAAGCTTATGCAGCTGCTCAAAGAGCTGTACAAGCAGCCAGAAAAATCAATGAATTTCAGTACTTTGTATTAAAGTGTGTGGATGAAGGCATTAAGGGACGCAATTTGACAAATTAAAAACAAATGCAATGCTATTGCAACTGCAATGCACAACAGACAAACAAATATTCACAGACACAAAATAATGAGACAGAGATCCTTATTTACTTCCTCTTGTCTTTTTCAAACTTACTGTTATTAAGACTTGACTTTCCCTACGGAATAGAAATAAGGTGTGTTTGCCTGCTGCTCTCTACCCTTTTTCTTCCTTGATTGGTAATTGCAACTATCTACCATTAGTCAGGAGGAAGAGTTCAGTATTTGTGGCCTAGTACAAGCTGTAAGCAATTAGTTTCATTTTTCATGTGAAATTATAAGTGGGGATCCCGTTTGGCATGTGGTATGCAATACAAAGGGGTTTGGAGAACCTGCTAACTAACTACCCCCTATTCCTTTTCAAACTTACTGTCATTAGGACCAATATTCAAGAAGCGGGCAGGCAAAGTGTTTGACGAGTTTCAGCAAGAGAAGGGATAATTAGAAGAGAGAAAACAAATAATTTTGGTAAAGTCTTCCAGCATCGGTGGCTTGGGAGATTCGCAAGGAAAGAAGCTCAAGTTTTCTTGTGCTGGAGGAATGGAGAATGGCTTGGCTCTGCGCTGGTTTCATACTTTGTGTTCCAAGTTACGGGAGGTTATTCTTTTTCACATGCTGCATTGTTAGACTTTATAGATTCTTAATCTCCCTGGCACTTTCATCTCTTATTTGTACCTTTTTGTACAGCTTGTGTATTTGGGTTTGCCCCTTGGCATCCTTTTAATTGGATCTTCTCATTGATCATGGGAAAATTTAGAGTTGTTTGTTACCCTTTATTTTCCAGACTTATTGATATTCTTACAATTTCAGAGGTTCTTGAAATCAAAGAGATAACAAGAAGCACCTTGTAATGCCGGGTTTTCCGACCAATTAATTTAATATTATCAATTTATTTTTGGGTATATTGAAAATAATTATACAATGGAATTTTGAAGGAAAATCGGAGCAAGTACATAGTTTGGGCGCCTGAGGCATGCCTGACGCATGCTCATGCGCTTTTGGCAGATTGGGTGTGCCCGAGAGTGTTTGGCAGAGTGCTCGCACTCAAAGAACGCCTGAGACAATACTCGTGTGTCACTGAGGTGAGGTGTGGTGCTTGGCGCGCACTTGAAGCTGTGCTCGTGCATCGGTTTGATTATATAAGGCTAACGCACATTGTTTTTAGTCATTTCGTACAATGAGGAAAAAGAAAACAGAAAGAGAAGAGAAGGAAGAGAGAGAAAGAGGTATTTTGAAGCATCTTTTGATCAAATCTGTCAGATTAATGGTTGAAGCAAGTATTCTTATACTCTATCTTTGGTCTATTTCCGTTTCCGTTTAATTGTGTTTACATTTGATGGATTTAATGTACATGCATGTTATTTTACTTACCCCATTTGGATTATTCGTGCATGCATGTCATTCTTACAAGATATTTTGGAGTTTTTACTTTAATTTTGTTATTATTTGAGGATTTTTACTTGTTTTGCAAAAAAACGGATAAGTATTTTGAGATATTTTGTTTATGTATAAGAGTATTTATAAAGGAAAAGTCATGAAAACTTGCATATGAACCTTGCATGTAATATCCATGCATGTGCTTCAGGTTGGGCTTCATCTTTTGTGTATTTGATTCGATATGTGTACTTTCCCACACGGTGGAAAGCTTTGTGTTTGAGCTTCCTAAGTGGAAGCTTTGTACTTTTTCACTAGATAGGAAAAGTTTTGGATATGTGACATAGAGACTAATACAGGGAAGGGGGAGAGTAGGAGAAGAAATTGAGAGAAGGGGAAGAAACAAGAGGAGGATGGACAATGGGAAGAGAAGCAAAAATTAATAGAGAGAAGAGAATCACAATCACTCAAATTTTATTTAACTCATCAATAATATCTTCAGCATTAGAGTTAAGATCATTATATAGAAAAACTTTACTATTAGCTTAATTAAGAAACAAAATAATTTCCTAACTGATAAAAAAATAATATGATATAATTTCTAAAACAAAATAAAATTTTAATAAATAAAATCTCTTAAATAAAATTTTAATAAATAAAATCTCTTAAATAAAATTAAAATCAAATAAAAATATAATTACTTCTAATTAATTAAAATCAAATCTCTTCTGATTTGAAATATCTATAATGCCTGCATCAATTCTCCTCGTGTAACTGAGACTTGACCCCATCGAGTGAAACTTCGGTAATCAACCCTCTAATCACAAACTGAGTGGTTGTGCAGTCTTTCGCTGACATCTGGAAACACATA
>JAOVVI020006079.1:0-15924 GCA_028571085.2 Nepenthes alata | reverse complement strand
AATCTACTATTAAATATTTTTAGAAATATTTTATTTTATTACTAACGAACTTATAAATACCATTACACAATCTAAAATCTACTGTTAAGCTAATTGCTGACATTTGCTTACAGGATTGTGTTTTTTTTGAAAGATTATGATTTTTGACATATATACCAATTATGAAGGTAAATATATTATATAAAATTTATATAAATAATTTTACATAAATATTAAAATTATTAAAAATAGTATATTCACTAATATTATATTTAACTATATTTTTAGAAAAAAGTTCTAAAATATCGAAGAAATTCTCAAATGCTAGCCTGTCTCGCCACAATTATAAACCCTCGCATGAATTTATATAGGGTGTATATATGTCCTAAATTCTACACTAACATAAGGATGACCAATAACACAAAAGAAGTAAAGGCTTGTGTCTATGAGAACCTGCATATAATGTACAGGTTGTATTCATCATAGTCGATACGGGAACCATCTACTCCAACAGAAAAAGTAAGCAGCAATAGAAGCAGGCAACGAGATTCGCTTTATTTGGTATGGGCTCGACGTAGAACACAGCCAGTTAGTGGAAATACATCGGCTGAGCTTTTTTTACTATTTGTAATCGAATCACGTTTCCAACATTATAGGTAGCAATTCAAAATTTGAAATTTTGAATTGATAAAAGGCCAATGAGCGCACATTTCCCGTGCTCACATCAATGGCACGAACCTTTTAGTCCCACCAGTAAATACGGCGTCATCAGAGTCAATCTTCAATGCTAAGGGTTAAGTAGTGGATAAAAAAGAAGCAGAATGATACCAAAGACTAAAAATGTGTATCTTTTATAAGGATTGATTGGAAATAAAAGATCGCCTCAAAAATCCAATCATTTTTAGTTCAAGTGAAAAAAAAAATTTAAAAGCAGCAATAGTGAAAATATAAGTAAGGTTTAAAAATAACCAAGTTATTATTAGATATATTTTTTTCTATTTTTTTATTTATAATATTAAAAATATTTAACGAAACAAATAAAATACGATTGTAATATTTTTTATTAGGCTGTGCCTAGACGGCACGGCCTATAGGACATCTGAGCGATCCAAATAAATGGGCGGCACCGTTCTAACCTGGCATATTTAACAACACTAGATATTATACTATGTTACCATATTGATAATATAACAATCAATATTTTTCTATTGGTTTACGATTTTTAAAAAAATTTTCTTTCAATATATTCGATAATAATACGTATTATCTAATATGTACGATACAATATATGGTCGTAACCGACAGTGGCATTTTCATCCATATTGGTATGCATAGATTCACACCATTAGTGGGGTTACATGACAACTTCCAACAAATAAAAAGGTAGAATTATTTGAAGCGGAATGATTGTAGGTGGCAATATTAGACACGACATGACACTGAATAACAAAGCTTGGGTTTGTATTAAATGGGTTTGTGTCATCAATGGGTCAACACATTTATAACACAAGATATTCATATAGTGTTTCATATTGACGTGTTAATCTGAAAATTACATGATACGGCACTGTAAATAAATATGTCGGATTGTATTATAGGATAATACTTTGAATGTTTCTTCACGTGTTAAAAGTATATTTTCATATTTTAGAGTGACATTATAAGCGTGCCCTTCGCTTATTGACACTTCAAATGTCTTATTGTCTCACACCAATACGGCATATTTATTTAAAGGGTTATCCTTGGTGTTCCCGTTATTAATACAACTATCAATTGTGCCATGTTTGTGTTGTTGTATATTCAATTATAAATGTCTTGAGATGAGACAACACCACAAATTGGTAGGAATTATGGAATTTTAATTTCATACTACAAAAACTAAAATAAGCAAATTTGTGAGAGACAAAAGTGACAGAATAGAAGAGAGGGAAGGAGAGAGGATTTCAACCCCTTCACATTCGAAAGCAAACTAAGTGGCCGAGTAAAAATCACAAGAGCCATATTCTATGTCACGCGATACGATCATATTCGTCCAAGATTTGCTCCCAATAGCTTACTAACATTCAACATCTATGCATTGCATAAATTAAAAAATCAGCAGATATGTATTAATATTAAGGCCCCCAACACCAATATTTCTCAATATTACGAAAATATCATATTATGTTTCCGTATCGGCCGATATTTTCTTGTCAACTAATGATTTTCAGCAAATTTTTATCTTTTGATATATATGGTACCACTACATATTATCTAATATATCTGATACAGATATGATCATGACCGATATCAATATTTTCATCATAATGCATTGACATCTTCATGCACCTAGTTATCAACAATGACATCACCTATGCATCCTCAATTTCAAGTACAAATTTCATTCACAAGCACAAATACCAGAAGAACATCAATAACTTTCGTACTTGAGGAACAGAAAGTTCAGGCTTACCTGGATACTGAACTAAGGCCTGAACTCCTCCATTCTTGTCAAACGTCGCAATTTTTTGAACGGGTCCGAAGGCAGAAAAAACCTGGGCACGAGAAAATAAATTGTCATCTTTTTTACAAGATGCTTTGCTCAAAATAACATAATTATCTAGCTTGATGGCCAATACCATGTGTAAGACATCCAAGGTGACAACATACTGCATGTTCTCAATAGATGCTAAGAGGACATTGCTCTCGGGTTCTGATTTTCTCCCATCCAAACTGATGCCAAACTGCAACATTGGCACAAATATTTGAGCTTATCAAATCATTGGATATTGAAATCAAACACAATGATTATTTGTCTACTCGAGTATATTTTAGTCAAATGCTACATAAATGCAAATATCGGCCGAAATGCATTGACAGTTTGCTATAACACGATAATATCATGATATACTATATCAGCCAATATATCCGATATTGGCCGATATATATCAATATGCATCGTCTGATATGTCCAATATCGATATGACTGCATCCGATACCGATACCAATATTAACATCCATAGGAATGTCTGAAAATTGTGAAGGGGTAAAGAAGAGAGGCAGATATGCAAATACTAAGTTAATGAATATGCACAGGACATGGTTGCTAGGGCTTCAAAGATCCGAAGTTTCTGATGCTAAGCATCTTATAGTTTTGTGAAACGAACTATTTGTCGTGTCTTACCTGACCACTAGCATCCATGGCTGATGGCACTACTGAAAGGTATGGATTAGTGTAGTCCCTGAAACAATAAAGTAACACAAATGTTAGACAAGCATGGACACGTTCAGAAATTTTTTACTTAATTGAGACCCGGTAGGGTTATGCTGACAGAACATGTTTGGACACACTAGGGCAAGTTTGGACTATTTTTTTTTATTTTTTATCTACTAGCTATTCAAACCCATCAATCATGAAATACACAGAAATAGAGAGATTGTGCAGAACTAAAATTCTTCCAACTAGAAATTAAATAGTGAGGAATTAGAAAAGTGTTTTTGTTTGCTATTTTCTCCAAAACAAGAAAATAGAGCTGAGGGCAAAAATATGCCATGGTACAGAATTGTGGAAGCATATTTTGTGTAAAGCAGTGTTGCTTTATAATTATGTTCTCATATCAACAAGAAACCATGATTTTTGGTTAGTGCATTCCTAGCATGATGTGTCCTATTTTTCAAAAAAACAAAAAAGAAGTGTCACCATATCATGTCATGTTCATATCCAATATCTGTGTCCATGCTTCTTAAATGCTGGGAACCCAGAGCGCTAATGGATTAGCAAAAACAACAAAAATCCTGGTGAATCAAAAAACAATAGTATAATTTAAACACCTTATAAATCACATAATAAAAACTGGTCATTTTGAAACCCAGAGCACCAATGGATTAGTATAATTTAAACACCCTATAAATCACGTAATAAAAACAGGGTCATTTTGAAACTCAGAGCACAAATGGATAATGCAAAAAAGATAAAAATGACAGTGTATAAAAAAAGGTGCATCTGATTCAAACACCTAATAAATCGCTTGTTAGAAGTAAATTACAAGTCAAAAGTACCTGCTCCTGTGGCTCTGGAATTTCACACTCAGATCAGTGTGTGCAGAATAGGTGATCCTAAGAGCACAAGGTCCAACATGCTCTGGAAGCAAATACCTGTTCCAACATTAAGAAATGTCTCAAATGACAATTAGCAACACAAACGACAGCTTGATGATATAATCAAGAACACCATCCACTGGAATAAAATGGCACAAATTATTTCTTAAGCAATTTTTTATTCATTGATCTGTTATGCTATGTTTTGATCAGAATTGGAACTAAAGGCCACACAAGACAGTGATATAGGAAAAGGGGACATTATATCATTTAATAAATTAAAATCATATGATGCAAGAAAGATTCAAACAAAAAATTCAACAAATTTCAGACCAAAAACATAGGATTCACATAGAACCCAATCGATTCTTCAAAAATATATAATCTTACCTTTATTTATGATAAAATATTAGCCGTCCATTATTACTCTAATTTCCCAAGTGGTCTGAGGTACCTATAATGGTACCTAAACCTTGTCACAGATATAAGAAAGAACAAAAGCAATGAAAAAGACAAAAAACAATGCCTGCAGAAAGGCAACCAATGAAAAAAAAAAACCTTCTCAAAGACAACCAATGAAAAAGAAAGAACAAAAACAAAAAGAAACTACAGAACATAGTCTACAAATTGTAGACCAAGTCTCATGCAACACAATAAACCAAAAGTCACCTCGGGATGCTTCTTCCATCCAGGGCATTTTTTGCTGAAGAAGCAGTCTCTGTATCAGAAAATTGAATCAATGCCTGCAGAAAACAGATAGCTAATGAGTCCATTTTTAGGACAAACAAGAAAGGAATCAAGTGTCATCAGACTATAGCTAACCTGGAATCCAGCTGTTTTCTCAAATGTTGTAATCTTATGCACAAATCCAAATGCTGAAAACACCTGCATCAACATATTCTTCAGAAGGATAAATAGAGAAAACAATGAAAGAGCCACTTCTAAAAAATCAAACAATGAAAACATTAAGAACATATGGCTACATTCTTCCCACGTATACATTGGTATCCAGATTTTTGCATTGGAGTAAATAGATGTATAATCATCTAGAAACAAATCAGTTGAAAATCACCATATACTTTGGTACCCACGTATACTTTGGTACCCAGATTTTTGCATTGGTATAAATAGATGTATAATCATCTAGAAACAAATCAGTTGAAAATCACCATATTTCCCATCCTGGAATAAATAAATGGCAATATAAACTAGAAGACTGATGCAAAAGGGCAACATGAAGTGGAAAAGTTGAAAGAGAACTTATAGGAAGTCCTGCGAGATGATTTGATGAAGGTACCCATTTTCATTAACACAAGTGCAATCAGCAAGATATCACCAACACAAGCTGAGGAGAAGAACATAGTCAGGAAGAGACAGCACATGAACTGGAGGCTACCGGTCCATATTCCACTCCCCCCTCTCCTTGGAAAACTATAAAATGTCCTCTATAGTAAAATATAACTATAGAAAGAGAATAATACTCTTCTTAATCATCATTTAATGTCTAGCTTTCTGGAAAATCCAAACCAAGTCAGTTTCAACTATCATGCATCACATCAAGGAACTAAAACCATGCAATAGACAAGAAATGCAAGTTTTGCACGTGTAAATGCACCTGATCTTTACTCTCTACAAAACCTTTAGTCAGAATCACTATTAAAACAAAAACCATTGTACATTTTTCTCCATGATCAATAACAAATCCTCCAACACAGATTGTGACGATTAGATATTAGCAAATGGGTTGGAAGTTGTCCGAGCATTTTTTTCAGTTCAGGGGCATGAATGAAATATCAGCCATTATATATCATCATTAAGCACCAAATACCAATATTTATCAATGTTGTTGCAATATTACAATATGTCATTATATTGGCGATTTATCATGATATATAGGCAGATATTAAAAATATTGACCAATATCCCGAAATTTGATATTGCCTATCAGATTATGATTTGTAGAAAATTTTTTGTTTTCGAAATATCCAATATTGATATGTATTATCCGATATCAATATAACAATGACAAATATCAATTTTTTTATCCATGATAAGAGCTGGAAAATCAATTACTTGTTCATATGATCATCAACATTAAGGGGTAGTATTGTGGAACAAATAGTTGGTGAGTTTTGGGTCAATATTAAGATTGTTTCATTGTGATCTAGATGTCACGAGTTCAAAACATAACCTTTCTGCAATGTAGAAGTAATACTGGCCACATATGACATTCCCCAAAATATCACAATGGGGGAGACCAAATTCCCTATGCTCTACAAACTTGATACTAATTGTGAAGATGCAGTAGCTTGTTATTCAGAATGGTAACTGGCAAGCCTGCTTAGGGGGCTAGTTTGGATCGGATAGGAAAAACTGAGGATACCACTCACTGTGTTGTGGCAGCTTATGAATTTGCAGAAAAATTCTAACACACATCCATCAACAGCAGATTCTGCCATAATGGATTCCTTCAAGAATGGTGCATTTTCTGTTACCTCATTTGTTCAGCTATTCATAGTGTGGATTGTTGCTCACTTCCATGTAAGATCCTAATGCTCGTTCCAAAGTACTATCTTCCATGGGGCACATATTGAAGAATTTAATGCTAGATAATTTGCAGGAAATGTGTCATGTTAGAAAACTGTTCTCCGTAGGATAGAAGAAAAGTGAATAACCTCGTCGTTTTAGGTGGCATGAAAGGCTTGGGGTTAAACTTCAAGAATTATGGGAAGTCAACCAGAACACGCTGCCTCTTTTTAAACTGATCCACCGCCAACTGGATAGGTGCAAATGATAATTTGCTGCATTTTCAACCAGCATGCAGCAAGATTTGACATTGTTGAGTGGAGGAATACTATTTTTCTGATATCAATTCAGATATTAGATGTTCTTTTTCTAGGGGCATTTCCTTTGTGCATAGTACATATGCACAAAGTTATAACAGGCATCCCCAGATGAAATATTAAATATTTAGTTAGTATGTTGGGTGTATTATCTCTTCCATATTAAAATATTTCCGTGCAAAAACCTTACATTTGCCAGCCTGCATGAGTAACTGTCACATATAGTCACCTTAAACCATTGTTTCTCCTTTTAGCCGCTCTTAAAACCAGCTAGCTTCTGCATCTCATTACCAGTTCCAAAGATGATTTGTCTCCGTCTTCAGTTACTCTGCACCAAAGGAAAACATGATATACACACTCCTGCTTTTTAGCACACTTGAAGCAGTTGCACTCATCTATCTGCAAATCTGCATCCATCCCTGCAATCTGGTCTACTTTCAGAAGCCTTTCAGAGTAAATGATCAACTGCTTAATGCCATATCTCAGAAGGGATTCTTGGCTCAATGGTATAATTGTTGCCGCATGACATAGTTAGTTACAGGTTTGAATTGTGAAAAAGGCCCCTCACATAATGCAAAGCAAGAGTGCATAGCTGCATACGTTAGGCCATAATGGTCCAACCCTTCCTTGGACCCATGTACATTGGGGGCTTCGTGCACCAGACTTCCTTTTATGCACCAATTTTCCAAACCCTCCCTTTTTAAGCTCCATTAGATTGTTCCATGCTTAGTTTCTAAGCTTGCCATTGTTTTAAGCATCCAATTACTGCTGCTATTTATAAAGTCCCATATGTTCTGTCTCATAAACTGCGCGGATCATCTCTCCTACAAGTTGTTCTCATTTCGGTTCACCGTCCACCCCTTCTCCTTCATATGAAGTAAACTTGAGGCCAAGCATCTAATATTTCTATAATCTAATGATCCACAAATATCTATACACATCTTCTCTGTCCTCTAATGTGTGATTAAATCATTTATAGTATTCGGAGCTTAATTTATACTAAATCCTCTTAAGTGACTTCTAATTAAGTTTTGTTTGTTATTTGTTTAGGGAAGAAGTTGTTAACGGTAAAGGAAAAAAATTTTCATTTTACGACATTCAAGCTTAAATTGGTGCTGTTGGAGAGCTTAATTCAAGCCTTACAATTTTATCTCTACAAGAGTCTCAAAATTCAAATGATTTTTGGGAGAAGATTTTGGTGCAAGTTGAATGAGACTAGAAGACCCACAAAAATACAAAGTTCAGCCTCCGTTGATTCGGATAAAATCTGTGGCATTATGTTGAGAAACATTAAAAAGAGAATCAGGGAAAAAGAAAGAGAAGCTGGCAGCTTGGCAGAGGGAATAACCAGGAGTAGAACATGGCAGCTGGTTATTCCATTATATGGTCATTCCATTATATCCTACAGGGAGAAAAAACAAAAGAGAGAGAGGATACACCAGAAAAAAAGAAGCTGAACCTGGTGTCCAGCTCTCCAAAAGCAAATGTTGTCAAAGGCACTAGGCAAGCTAACTCACTAAGACTCCATATTGCACAAGGCACTAGGCACTATGGGAAGCGCAGGGCTGAGACAAGTTAGGTGCTAATTGAAATATGAATATATGTTTGCAAGTTATGTAGAAAAAAATTAATCAATGTTCACAGCAAAAAACAACTATAAACATACCAATATAAATAAGTATTGTGTCACTACACATAATGCAAATCAACAAAAGAACTAGTCTACAATATATATCTTCTAGTGGATGCACAATCCTAAGATGCTCTAATTCTGATCATCACCAAAATCCATCACATTATCCTCATCACCACTAGAGTCATCAAATAAACCCTTATCAAATCCATCACAAGATTTGTAGCCATCAAACTCCTCCTCTATTTCCTTAAATGCACCCTTTTCCTTATCTACTCTTATTGCTCTAGAACTCAAATGCTTTGCACTTGTTCTTTAGGACTCAATGCTTGACTTCACTCAAAATTTGTTGTTCGTGACCTCAACCAGCAAAGAATATGACAAAGATGGTAATTTTGTGAGGTATGAATGAAACAGTAGAGAGGGATTATGTCATGTAGATTGTAATAATGAAAGGACAAATACACTTAAAAGAAATACAAATCGATAAATTTTTTTAAAAGACTAGAATATTTTAGGAAAACTAATAAAAACTTACATAAAAAAAAGTGTATACCTAAGAACCTAGTTAGTTGCCTATGCGAGCGTCTTGCCATTTCACCTCACCCAAATATGGTCTAAGCACTCGTGTCTGGCTTCGCGTTGCCAAAGCACCTAGGTTTGCCCCCAAAATGCCTTTGACAACACTGCCAGAAGCAGGGACAGATTTCTTCCTCCCATCTTTGTTCCTCTTTTTTAATCTTTCTTTTAAAATATGGATTTTAAGATGTCCATGTTTGTATTCAAACATGAAATAAGTTTCTATTACTAATATTTCGGATGTGGCCTATGGTGATATTATGTACTCTTGAAATTATTTCATGTAATAATATTCTCTCTTTATTATTACCTCTCTTTGCACCTAATGCTTTTGAATGTTTGATCATCATTTGAATGATTCGATAATGCATGTTGATGTGAGAAAAGAAGCATATGTTTTTGATCTTGAGAGAGGTAATGAGTTTATTGTAGATAGAAATATACTATTTGGACTTGTGCAAACTTTAAATAGATAAATTAAGCTTAGTATAATATTATTAATTTTATTCACATAGGGACATTGTACATAAATATATGATCTTAGTTTTAAATGTAACATGGAGGGACCATTAAATATCCTTATTATCTTGATTACCAATAAGGTTAAATGTTGTGAGTAATTGAGAGGTGCTATATAGGAATGCTAAGGTGAAATCGAAAACACCCTAGCACCCCTACATATTGAAATCATCTCATTTTAGTGTCAATTTTCATAGTGATACAATATTTGATTTTTGATTAGTTATTCTCAAATTAAATTCAGTTGTTTAGATATATTAAAATAAGTCTAATTTTCGTATTTAGTGAAAATTCAATCCCTTGGGATCTATTAACCACTTTCATAATTCATTACTTGTCACTACACTAACGGTTTTGCACAACACGGCGATGACTTTTTTAGGAAGTATGAAAATCAACAGCCAATACATGATCATGCCAAATAGCACTTGATTTACCTAACTCCAATCTTCTGGCATCAGACAAATTCCTGTAGGTTCAAGACACCTTACAAAGGATATTATTTATACTACTAACCAAGAAAAAAAAAGATTAAACATCAACCAAACCCTAACACACTCATTCAGTGGCCCCACTCAAAAGTTCCATTACTTCAAATGAAATACTGTTCAGGTGGAACTTAATGTAACTATATCCCATCATCGTCCTCTTTTCTTTACCCTTTGTTCTATAAGCATGGACTATAAAAATAAGTCCATAAACAGACATTCCGTCCAACACCGATCCCCAAGCACAGACATAGGAAAACCTTGAGTTTGGTAATGGAGCTGAAATACAGTGCAGAAACCCAAAACTACAAATGCATAACCAGTGGCAATGAATTAGAACAGTTCCCCAAAAGGAAGAGACCAGAAAATACTGAAACTATGTATTGAAATGTAACAAAATGCATTTTTATTCAACCTAAAATTAAAGACTGTTGCACCAGATGGTCTACTCCAAGCTGAAATCTGAGACATCAGAAAAAGAAGAGAAAGAAGCTGCCGACAGACAAGCCAGCAACAATTTTCCAAGGTGAGAGGTAACAGAAACTTAGGGGTTCATTAAATAAGTGTTCACTATGGCACTTGGAAAAGTGCAAAAAATATACAAGTTTCCATGCAGTCGTCTCTCTGTTATTCCCAAAAACTGCCACCTCTTGTTTGTACTTATGACTCTTTGACTGCAGCAGTTTGGTACCCCTTTTTCTTCAAATTCTGTTGATATTTTTCCAAGTAAAACATGGATTGGCCAATGATCCATAACCGCCCAAAGAAGTCTTCTAATGCAGATGGGGCTCCCATTAATAATGCAATGGAGACTGAAAAACCTCAGCTCCTGGACAGCCAACTGAGTGGGACTAGCTCCATTTGTCTTTCCAGCACTATTTTATTTTCTTTAAAATAGGCACTCAATTTTGCTATATAGGTGGTTCAAGGTAAAATCAGAAATCCACGAGAGAATTCTCATAAGACAAAGTTAGTCCTCTTATTGGTGAGCCAATTTTGATACTTAGGTGATTACCTCATACGACTGCCAAAGGTGAGTAATTCCCTTTAAAGGGTAAGTGATTCCCAGCATTTGGTCCTTCTAATTCAAATGATCGATATTAATCAAGCTCAATTTTTATTCAAGAAAGTCCATCTCAGTCCATCTCCATCATCCTCAAAGAAAAAACACCATTTCCAAAGATTTAGCCTTAGGCCTCTTTCTCTTCATGTGTTTTCCTGAAGTGCCTGGCACCTAGAGCAACATGCTTGCCTGGGAAGCGACCTGATGAAGGCGCCTCACCTGGGTGTCCAGGCAAGCACCCAAAGCACTTTTGATGACGTTGTAAAATACATATTTCAAATATAAGCATCATATTAAAAGTCAAAATCACCCTATAAAAATAGAACTTAACAAGTGCCATAGCGGCACTCATTAGCTTTATCCTAATCTAAACCAACAGGGAGGAGGAAAGATCCTTGGAATTTGACATTCAAAGAATAGAGGATAATACAATACATTTTTGTTTGTCTTCCATCAGAAAGATTCCACAGAATTTGAATGAGCATGAGAGGGCACCAGATGCCCCAAAACTTGTCATCCATTGGAGTGATTTTGAGAACAGGATTTTGTCAACATAGATATCAATTCTATTGTAAGGAGAGCCATTACAAGGAATTTTTTTCCAAAACAGATAGCCAATGCATAAATTCAATTTCATCAAACAAGGAACATTATCCTAGGAAGTCTTCACTGTTAAAAAGTTCATAGCTCCATTTCGATGTCCAACAAGGAATTCTCCAAGACAAAAAGTTATATCACAACTGATATAGGTAAAATTATTAGTTCAGATAATTTTAGGTGGCAAGGACTGCGACTTCTTTGGATGCTAAAAAAATTAACTTGGACACCAATTTTGGTGGCATGGCAAACATTGTGCAAGCTCAGAGGTGTAAGCAGTCATTAAACATAAAGTAATCATGTCTTTCCCTTCCATCCCATATTATTCAAGAACACAATCTAGTTTACATCAAAAGAATTTTCAAACTTCTATTCTTGCTATGGGAGAATTTTTGTTTTTTTTTAATTTAGCTCTTCTCCTAGTCCTAAGAAGTTGTCTCTAAGGAATAGGAAGGAGTCAGCTTAAAAGGGGAAAAAAAAAACCAAGAGTAACGATCACCAAAATATATATAGTGATTCAATCCTTTGATCACCAATCTTTGGGATACCTTTTCTAGGGGCTTCCACCTTACACACGAAAGATTGAATTGCCTGAATCACAAGTTTTATACCTAAGAGTGGCAGGTTGTGCAACAACAACAGATATAAAATGAAACAGGTACACACATATCTCCAGGTGAATAAATGCATGTGAGGTTATTGAACCATATATTTGATTGCAATTACAGGATAAAAGTGCTTGTCATTTTTCATTGATTTTAATGCTATGATATCAAAGTCAACGACACAGACGGAAAAGGCAGCTTAACACCATTAGGCCATATTTGGACTACAGAAGTTTGAGGTGACAGAAAAGTTTAAAACAAATTTAAAGTGACTGTAACTAGCTTCAAAATACATCCAACTTTATTTTATTCTTTCCTTCAAATGTTCTGGGGTTTAAATAGAGTCTAGTAAAAAACTTTTGGGTTTGTCGACTAGATAGTTTAATATGACTACAACAAACAACTTATTGTGTCCCATTCATGGTGAAGAGAAAAACAAATGCCAATACATCATAAGAAGAACTATATCCAATAATGACATTACTAACATAATTCTCACAAAAAGAATACAAAAGTGAGGGCAAGAAGAAAGAATTCAAACGCCAAAAATATACAGAGAGTTGGGAAGATAAAGAAGAAGAGAAGGGAAGAAAGAGCTAGTGTTAAGGAAAGGAGAAAGGAGACAATAAAAGAACACACATGCCCAAGATAAAATTATTAGTTCAGATAATTATAGGTGGCAAGGACAGAGACTTCTTTGGATGCTTAAAAAATTAATTAGGACAACAACTTCCATGACATGGTAGATATTTTACACCTGAATAAGAGTGTAGGCCATGCAATAATAACAGCTGAAAAATAAAACAGGAACCTCCAGGTCAATAAATGCATGGGATGTCATTAACCATATATCTGATAGTGATTGCACTGGGTCAAGGATAAGTGCTTGTCATTATTCACTCGATATTAATGCTCTAATATCATGGTCAACAGACGGGCACCATTAGGCCCTATTCGGACTACAGAAGTTTGTGGTGAATGAAAAGTTTGGAGGAAAATGTGAATTGACTATAACTCGATTCAAGATACACACACCTTTATTTTGTTCTTTCCTTCAAATGTTCTGTAGATCAAACAGCATACAGTAAAAAACTTTTAGGTTTGTTGACTAATAGTTCAATAAGACCACAACAAACATCTTATAGGTCCCATTCACGGTCAAGAGAAAGACAAAATGACAATACATCATGAAGCACTACATCCAATCAATGACATTACTAACATAATTCTCACACAAAGAATACAGAAGTCAGGGCAAGAAGAAGATTTCAAACACCAAAAACTCTAGGAGAGTAAGGAAGATAAGGAAGAAGAGAAGGGTAGAAAGAGCCAGTGTTAGGGAAAGGAGAAAGGAGACAAGAAAGGAGACGAACACACATGCACTCTTTCTTCCAATTCAGTAAGCTTCCATCGAAGATATATCCTTGACATGAGCCTGCTGATCCATTTACATTCATGTTAAATTAAAGCCTTATGAATCATGACTAACTACAGCCTACTCCCAAGATCTGAGCAGTGGCTTGATCATTGCAACCACTTTATCCCTTAACATGTTAAGGCAGCCGCTAATCAACTTACCAAGTGTAAAATATCAATGCTGACTTGACGAGCTTCGTTTCCCTCAATCGTCACCAATAATACATTTCCTGAAGTATCTGCTGAAGTTTTGTTGTTCACTATTTCATGCCTGTTGGAGTACTGTAGGTAAACAGACTTGCCCCGAATTTGAGCTGGTTCTGCGGACGACACGTAATAAGATATCATTGCAATGGCTTGGTTTACATCCGCCTAGTGATATAATTAAAACAACATCTGTCAATCATAAAAGAACAACGCAAGATGGTAGTGGAAATGATCTATGGGTGAAAAAATAACAGGAACAAGAAAAAAATGTATAAATGGAGAATATTTAGACTTACAAACTCAATAAAAGCTTGGTTCTTGTTAGCTCCAACATTGCATTTTGTGTTGACAACTTCCCCAAAAGGCTTCCCCAGTTCTACCAATTCTTCTTCAGTGCACTCCCATGGCAAATTTCTCAAGTGAAGCACCTTGGATGGAGGTTGGGTGTAACGAAATTGTGGCTGACTAGATACAGATGCCATTGCAAAATGTAATCCAACTCCTAGAAAAGAATCAAGTAGCCCTACAATCCGACATTACATAAGCATCACTTATCATATTTCTAAGTCAAATTAATATAAAAACATTTCTCCAAAGCAAGTATGGAAGCCCCTAGCCTAATGGCATCCCCGCAACGGCTATCACTTCTCCAAAATAATTGGAGTTTGATCTTACGCCTAAATAACAAGACGTGCATATATGTTGTCTGAAGTTGGTAGCTCAACCCATGAAGGAAAAAGAAAAAAAGGGGAATATATGTATTGAAACATAAATTTTAACATTCAAAATGCTCGTAAATGATAATAAATAAACAAATGTACAAAAAGATGGAAGAGTTGTAAATACCAAGTTGTTGACCGATTTTCCTATTTATTCTGCCTCTCAGACCCTAATGTAATCAATTCCCCCACGTAAGAATCTACAGAGGGCAGATAGTACTGAGCTAAAATTCATGCATACCGAGAAAAAACTAAATAATTCATTTTAAAGGAATGATTTTTTGCAGACAAACGTGGGGAGAAATAGGATAGAAACTTCAATTTTGTTTAGCATATTCGCCATCTTCGTTTCAACCAGCACAGATGAAGTACCAAAGAGGCATACAGCAAATGGAAAAATCAGAATCCGTTAGTTGAAAATTTCACAAGACGATCAACGACTTCTTCGACTATGGATATCACCAATTAAAACCCTAATAAAGTGTAAGTGCAGACCGAGGAAACAAAAACAGAATCAAGCAGCGAGAAAACTAGGGATAAATGAAAATGGAGAGTAACATGCCCTTCTACCGTTATGCAGAGAAACAGCCCCACGGTTCAGAGATCTAAGTACTAGAGTTCATAGAGAATTCCCCCATGCCGTAGGCTTTCACGGATGGAGACCTTTCGCGCGATGAGTCGTGACACCGTTATCATCCAGAATATAAAGAAGCCGGAAGATCAGAGGAGGCGCATTTTAGCAGAAGGCGCTGGATAGGCCGATAAATTTTTTTGGCTTGTTTGATGATAAAAATGTCAATATTATCGGTAAAATAATAATAAAATATCAATAAATACGGATATATTTAAAAATAATTCAAAAATTTTTTTTTACAATAAATAGAAGTAATGTGTCCATAAATTTGAATTATTATACGAGTGACGGATCCATCACTAGCCCCCCATATCAAGTAGTTTAAAATTTTAACCCCTGGCATGCAATGATATGATGTTGATGTGTAGGTCCATATAATTTCCTTTTCAATGAACCTTACAAACTGTTGCTCTGATTGACAGGATTTAGCAGTGATTCTCTGGACTATGTCGATTCTCTGCGGATGGTGCTGGTAGCACAATCTTTTGCAATGATGGCATGTTGATCTCCTCTTCCGGCCATAAGTAAAGGGCTCACAACACCTTACTCAACGAATCATCCGCAT
>JAOVVI020006078.1:0-15925 GCA_028571085.2 Nepenthes alata | reverse complement strand
TAATCCGGGCCTTGTTGGCTCGAATCGACTACTTTTATTGGTGATCATATCTACTTAAAAAATAATCAGGCTTTTTTTAATTATACCCGTCTATAATACTAATATACCTTAATTAAGTTTTATAAAATTTTAATTCGGTAAGACCAAAAGATAAGGTGACTCAATTTTAATCTACTTTATCTGAACTTTATAATATATCTTGGAATATTATTTTTTTAGGTATGAGTAAAATGGTCATTTTATACTAATTATATCAAATACTAAAAATTAATCTCTAACTTGATTTTATATATTTTAAATGAATAACCAAATAATAAAATATTGATTCTAAACTCTATTTTTATCTTATTGTATTCTCTAAAAATAATTATTCTATTTATATTTTATTCTATTTCATCAATCAAATATAGTGTTGAAGCCTAACATTCTTTCCCTCATTTTGCTTGCAATTTGAGGATGAAAAGAAAAGAATGAGAGCCAACCTAGGTTGACCGAAAACTAAAAAAAAAGTGAGGAGCATCTATCCTAAGACAAGTCTACTTATGACCTTTGGTGTCAAATTCTCAAATTCTTGTGAAGATTAGTGTTTCTCATGCTTGAAATTTGGAGTATGTATCTTGGTTAAGGATGGAGGATACAGTCATATATGCTTGAATATGACAATTAAGAATGTTAGTTAAAAATTGTTACTTTTAATATTTTTTCTATAAGTCTTAAAGTTCATAGCCTATTATTTTTTAAGGAGGGGGTACAAAATTTTGAACCTTTAGAAGATCACTTGACAATTTCATCTAGAAATATCTTGATAATTAATAATTTATTATAGATTCGTGGTTTATGATGAACATCAGACCTTAACTTAGAAAAAATTTAGAAGTCGTATATATAAAAACCTAATGGCCAAATGCTAGAGAGTTAAGTAGGGTTGTTGGATATGCATCTAAGTAGGATTATATGCATTATATTCATGACGTACATTATTTGAATGATTGGGTATATGAGAAAAATATTCTCTTTATTTTTTCAGTTGATCGTGTTTTGAAAAAGGATTTTGAAGTATATATTATATATGTTATATGCTTATCATATGAATTCATATCCAAGTTATTTCCTCAATACAAAATCGATTTTATACTAGAAAAGATGAATATTAATATGATAAGGCAAAATAATGGTTGGCCGATACCACTAGTGTTATAGAGAAAAAGGACAGCATTCCTATTTTGATAACTTGGGTGGAAATATGAGGGATTTTTATACATTTTGGTTTATATATAAATAGTCAAAATAGAAGACTTATTTTTTTGGTGGGTGATGTGGTTAGGCCAAGTTTAGGGAAGATTGAGCACATTATCATATCGTTACTCCATTTAAGTGATTAAAAATGATCGAAAAAGATAATTTTAATGTTAAACTTGTTAGTTAGAGAATGTTGTGGGCCTTATTGAGAGTTGACCACGTAGAACACTTAGGTGCCATATCATTACTCAATATTCATGATTTCATTTGTATTTCTTTCGAATTGTGTGAGTATAATCCTAACACTCTATGGCTATGTAAAGAACAATGTATGAAAATTTATGGCATCTAGGCTCATGGGAGCCTATGAGATCTTAGTATAGTTTATACTTTTTTTATATTTATTTTATTTTTGATGGTAGAGGTCAATTGATTTTGAGGAGAGATATTTATAAATTTATGACCATCGCATGAGATGATATCAGGAATATTATCGACGAGAGGTGTCATAAATGAAATGAGCATTCTATAATTATAGCCTATGGAAGGACTTTAGGTGAAGTGAGAATACTATAGATACCGGGTAATCTAATGGTAGATATATAGCCATTGAGGGTATAAATATATGACCTTTAATTATAAGGATAGAATAATATTCATAGAGATTTTTGATATTTTATTTTGTTATGATCTCATACCGAGTTAGATTTCTAAAAAAATCTAAGAAAGAATTTTAGTATCATAAATATTTTGAGATCTTATTACATTGATTGTGATTCATTGAGATCTATTTCATATCGTTTTGGATATTTAAATTGGTTATAAAGTTAATATCATCGTTGTTATTTATTCATTTTATTATTATCTTATGATTCATGTCATTTGTCGTTTTATTAAGTATTCATGAATGATTATTATTTTCTATATATTGTATATTGTAAGAGTTTATTTCTATAAATGAGTATTTTAGATAATTTAATTTTTATTATTATTGACTTCGGTTAGAATAACTTGTTATGCTTTTAGCTCACCCTTACTGTATCTTTTTTTTTTAGAGTAGCACTAGTTAGATATGATTGATTGTAGAGCTGAAAGGAGAGTTATAGATTTTAATGTCTTTGAGAACCTAGTAGGAGAAGAGTTTAGTGATTTCAGATTCTAGAAATACATTTAGTATTTTTGTTTCTATTTTCATAAATTTTGGGTTATATTTTCCTTGATATTTTTGATTTATTAGATGTTTGAATCTTGATGGTCATATTTTATCATTTATGGTTATTAAATGTTGATGCTTTGGGATTTATGGTTTTTTTTATGTGGTAGGTTCAGGGTGTTGGCTGTGGGTCGTGTCTGACTCACCACATGTATAGTCCTAAATGTGGAGACATAGAGAAGATCTCCAGGCTCTATAGCCTTACAATTGGAGGCACGTATCTTGGAGTCATGGAGAACGTCAAGAAAAGAGGTCCCAAATTGGATAAAAAGAGCCGAAGAAAATTGAAATCAAGGAATCAAAACTGCAAATATCGCTGTTATGGAAACAAAGGCCACATATAGATGCATTGTTACAAATAATGCCATAAGAATGGTGAGAGCAGCGAGAAGAGGATCAAGAAGTCCTGAGACGATAAGAGAGCATAAGTTATTACTAAGTTTAAATTTTTTTATCACGAACCCTGACCAAATGCGTAAAATCAATAAATAATTAATCCTCAAATAATAGACAGATAAATCCCAAACCATGTATGAAATGTTCCATCGTCAAAAAATAAAAAAAATAATATAAACTGATCCAAAACTTATTATAGGACTACATCGGATAACCGTTTGAATAATATAAAATGACTTGCTCCAAATAGTTACAAGGAATATAACCAAATAATGACAAAAACGCATCCACATAATGAAATGAATCTAAAAAATCTCTATATACAGTCCAAATATCTACATTTGACCGACTCCAAAATTTCAATGATAGACCAAACAAAATCATCTATAAATCGATATACAACAGATACTATTTATCTAAATAAATATGATACCCATAAAAAATTGCGATACCATGACAAATCTCGATTCTACTCTTGCAATATGCCCCAATCATTTGCTCTGAAAGAACAAAATATAAAACATGATTTTAGAGCTCAATAAAAATTATATATGAGTAAACGAGTCTCATAAATCAGAAAAAGTGTCAAGCAATAAATACCAAATCAGAAAATAGATATAAATCAAAATCACCGATACAAAAATCTAATCATCAAATCCAAAATAAAACTCAATATTCAAATCCAACAAAATTTAATATCCAAATCCAATGGTAGTATTATACTCAAATCAAATATCAAATCAAAATAAATGTCCAATCTTAAAAGTCCCATCGGGACATACATATATATATATATATATTTTTATATATATATATTTATAATAAAAGTGATCTAGACTGATTCCAATAAGTAGATGTCTAATCCAAATTTTAATTTAAGTTTAAATTTAAGACCTAATCAGCTTGTAATTCGGGGTAAAATCTAATAGCCAGATGATCCAATCGCATGCGTAGAAACTAAAGTAGTATCGTAACAAATAGTCCAAAAGTCGGGATCAAAATATATATTTAAAATCAATGTAAGATACATACTGAAACCCATCTGTGAGTAAAATTGGTGAATCTCAAATCTAAATCTAAAATTTAAATCCAAATGTCCAGATCTATGTAGAAAGATAAAACATGTACCAAGTTTGAGTTTTAATTATTTAAAAACTAACTTGAGAAAATGGTTACTCTTAACACGATAACCTTCAGTCAAATCAAATGCAAGTAAGGTCAGCATGCTAGGCCACCTATGTATTCTGGCTCCTTAGTTAAGGTTATTCACTATATTTTACCACCGTAAATTTGGGTATAATTTTTTAAATTATCAGATATATTAACACACTCGAATATATTATAAAGTCTAATTAAATATCCAACTAAAAAGGGTTACTATGTCTAAGCCTTTCCTACTGATGGAAAAAGATTTTCAATAACAAATATCATCCCGTCGGGAGCTGGTCAAAATATCCAATATCCAAATGTAATGATCACAATCTGGTACATGCATATGAAAATGCACGATCTATATAAGTTTCATACACATTTTTGTATACACACACTGATATAAATATATACAATCTTCAAAAATTATTAATTTTTTAAAAAAGTCACAAAATCCTCAAATATTAATAGAAATAGAATAAAACCTCAACCAACTGGTAAAAAGGTCATACGTGTACAAGAAAATAAACGTGCTAATTATAAGTGTACTCACGAGCTTAAAACTTCTAAATCAGAACAAAAATACATTAGATATGAAATCAGATAAAAGATAGTGTTATAAGATACTCGTATCGACCTTATACCAAGAGAATTGGAAGAAAGGAGCTCCGAGGTACCTGAATAGACTTTTCTCTCTCCAGTTGGCGTGCCCCTTCTCTCTCTACCCGTGCGGCTGCCTCCTCTCTCTCTTGTGCGGACTCTTTGCCGCACGCCATCGCTGCCGCTCCTCCGACAACTGCTAACCATCAACGCACAGTCTCATCTGCGTGTCGCCGCCGCCATAGATGCCTCCAATGGCCTCCATTGACCTCTACGATGATCTCTCCTCATTGAGCGCTGCCGCCGATCTAACCTCCAATAGTTGCTGTGAGGTCCGAGTTTTTAAAATAAAGTAAATTCTAATAATTAAATTGATATAATTAAGTTTGTGATAAATAAAATTGAAAAAAATAAAAAATTAACTTAGTGCAGCAAAATTTTAGAGCTGAGCCTGTTGTGGGCTCCAGCCCAAAAGTGGGCGCCGAATCCAGTAGCTACTGGGCTCGTTGCAGACTCGAATCCAGTAGCTACTGGGCTCGTTGCAGACTCGAGCCCAGTAGAGGACGCCAAAACAGATTGCTCCGAAAAAGCCCGCACACGATGCTCGTTTGAGCGCAAAGGAGGCGCTGAAAAAAAGAATGGTCTGGCTCGCTGTTTGATTGAGCCACCTAGGCAGCGTCAATTGTTCCAATCCTGCGCTCGCCATGCGCTCGAGCACCAATCATGTTTTTAACCCACCGACCTTCTTTCAGGTTTATGAAAAGGGAAGGGGAGGAAGGGTTTGGGGGGAGAAGACGCAGAGTACGAAGGAGGAAGAGAGGAAAAGAGAAGGAGTGATTCTACGCCACATCCGGTCCGATTAGAGTAAAAATCGGTAAATCAAGTTGAAGTAAGTGTATCCTAAGTTTTATTTTTTGTTATTACTGCTTTTTAATATCTCCATTTCGGAATTTATATTCGGTAAAAATAGATTGCTCCAGAAAAGCCCGCGCATGTTGCTCGCTCAAGCGCAAAGGAGGCGCTGAAAAACAGAATGGCCAGGCTCATTGTTTGCTCAAGCCACCTGGGCGGCGTCAATTGTTCCAGATCTGTGCTCGTCGTGCGCTTGATAGGCGCTCGAGCGCCGATCACATTTTTAACCCACAGACCTTGTTTTGGGTTTATAAAAAGGGAAAGGGAAAGGGAGGAAGGGTTTGGGGGGAGAAAACGCAGAGCATGAAGGAGGAAGAGAGGAAAAGAGGAGGAGGGATTCTATACCACATCTGATCTAATCAGAGTAAGAAAATCGATAAATCAGGCTGAGGCAAGTATACATTAAGCTTTATTTTTCGTTATTACTGCTTTTTAATATCTCTACTTCGGTATTTATGTTCTAAAACCCTCTCTCTCTAAGATTTACTTCAAATAATGCATGTTTCTCATGATTTATTGGATAGGTTTTATGTTTATACATAAATATAAAGATGTATGGCTTCAATTTCATCATTTGGCTTACGTTTTGTGTTCGATTTGTGTCCGGAAGCTTTTCCCCAAACCCTAATTCGAAAATGGAGTATAGGGTATTTACAAATCTTGAGTTTTGAGGTAAATTATTGATTGGTAAAATGTTTAAGCTTATTTAGACAATTTTATTCAAAAATTTTGTAAAAGTTAAGCCACCTAAAATTTGTTAAGAACTTTGAACATCCTGTCCTCGGAATGGAACTAAGGAGGAATTATTTGTTAAGAACTTTTGAACATCCTGTTCTCGAGATGTAAATAAGAAGATAATTGTTCGTCAAGAACTTCTGAAAACATCCATATTTTCGATGATTAGAAGCTCCAAAACTATACGAAGGCTTCGGCCCGTATTTTCTCGGCATGCCTTGAGAATGACCCCGTCCTTGGAGTAATGTGTGGTCCACCTTTCCGCGGGGTGTTAAACAATAATTAGGCCTAATTGAATATTATGTCCTCGGGATGTAAATAAGGAGGATAAGAGCTATTGAACTTTAAATTAAGAACAAGAGAACCATCTTACCCTCAGGATGTAAATTTTGGAGGATATGAACTTCGAATAAGAATTTTAGATATTCTGATCATTTGAATAAGAATTATGGATCTTCAGATCATTTGAGTAAGAATTTTAAATCTTCGGATTATTTGAATAAGAATTATGGATCTTCGGATCATTTGAATAAGAATTATGGATCTTCGGATCATTTGAATAATAATTTCGGATCTTCGGATCATTTGAATCATTTGAATAAGAACTCCGGATCTTCAAAAAAGAACTTTGAATGAGGACTCTGAATGAGGATTTTGGATAAGAAATTTGAATGAAGAACCAAGAATCTTTGAACCTAACTCTTTTATGTTTATACATTGATTTATACTTTTGTCTCGTCTGCATACGAGTTTGATTTCCCAAATTTCTTCTAAGTTTCCTTGTCCTTATATTTTACATGTTTCATATGATATCTGTATCTTCTTACTATTTTGGGTACCTTGCTGGGAAATTGCTCACCCTTACTTTTAATTCCCTCCCAGATAAGTTGGAGCCTGATAGGAATGGCCAAAGATAGGAATTGATTAGAAGAAGCTTGTGGAGCTCGAAAGCTTTTGAAGATTTTGAATATTTGAGGACTTATAAATGTATATAGCTAGTATTTTGAAGGAATGTAATATACTATCGTGATAGAATGCTTTTATACCTTGATGAATGTAATGTTTTCACTTCCACAGATTAATATATGATTATAGTTGCTTCCGCAATTGTTTTTTATATTTCGATTTGTTCTGATCCTAAATGGCATCTCTCTTATATCTAATACGGTAGTTTAGGAGTACTATGTTGGAGCTATGGATGATATAGTATTTGTTGATCCTGTTTTTTGAGATATTAAATTTTGAGATTTAATGGCTAGTATGTCTTGAACAGGTTATTTAAAACAGGTTGTTTGTAAAAATTTTATCCATTTTTAGAGAAAACACTACCCAATTTTCTACAGAAATTAATGTGTTTAATTTTATGGGTATTGATTTTATATATTTATTGAAAAAGATCATTAATGAAAAATGACCCGTTCCGTCACAACTACCATCGACTTGATATGCGTCACCTTCTCGCTACATACCGCCACCAACCCATCTCCTCTTCTCTCCTCCTCCCCTCGTATTGCCCGCTGCTGCTCTCTCACACACACTCTCTCATCCTCTTCCATTTTTCCTTTTTCTTTCCCTTCTGGCTTTATGCCCGATTTTCCCCCTTTTTAATTTTCCATCTTTTCTTGGAAACCAGCCGTGGGTTCCGCCCGCGGGTTTTTATTTTCTTTTTCTTTTTTTATAAATAAATAAATATATATATTATATCCAATGAGCACCACTCGGACGTGCTTTGAGCGCCATGCCGCAATTTTAATTTTTTTCTTCAAAATTTTATAATATTTAATTAATTTTAACACATACAAATTACCTAAAATCACAATAAATATTAAAATAATCTAAATGATAATCCGGTATATTACATTCTTTCCTCATTGTAAAGATTTCGACTTTAAAATTTACATACCTCAATCCTTAAATAGATAGGAAAATTTCTCCTCAACTTTATCTTCGCTCTTCTTAATTTAGTTCCTGAATTAAATGATTTCTCCAAATCTGATCCTCAACACCTGAGCTTTTCTATCGCAAACTTCGAACTGAAACTTCAACATAAAACAACTTCTCATCAATCAGCATCGTCTCACAATCAATCACATGCAAAGGATCATTTATATATTTTCTCAAAGACACTTTTAGAAACAAATGGTTGCTCACATCAAGCCTTAAACCTGATCTTCTATCAGCATTACTTTTCTGGTAACTCTTAACTTAAATCAACTAACTTCTAGTAATCTTAATCTTCTATAACAAATCCTTAATGATATCGAGGCCTACCACGCTTCCGCTGCGCTACTGTGATCACTCATCTGTCTACGAATCTAAGGCCACGTCAAATTTTCAACTTGGTACCCAATAACTTATGTGAACTTTTTGAGAATCTTCGGCACCACCTTAGAATCTCCTATTGGCTTTATAAAGCACCTGATCTGTTGGATTATAACATATCTGACCATCGCTATGATCACGGCCTCATACTTATCTAAGCTACCTTGAATCCCCCTAGCTATAGTAGCTTCTCTAAATTGTCATGAGCAAGGCAAATCGATCTGCCATCCTACAACTAAAACTTGGCAAAACTTTGATCTCCCCTCAAAATAATACTCCCACCTTTGGGACTTTCCCTGAGCCGCATCAACAATCAACTCGCCATCAAACCATCTCCACTCATTTAGGTGGAAAATTTTCGACGTTCTGGTCAAATTTGAACCATTCCACTACAACTATAGCTGCTGATGACCTCAATTGCTCCCGAACTCTCATCTAATCAGTCGAAGCTCTAATGAGAGGATTCTTACAACCACACCTCCTCTAGAACGTGCAATTGAAGAAAACACTTTCTACAGTAAACTCGAGGTTGCCTGTTCGATTGCATCCAACTTCATGACAACTCGTCTAAAAAGAGATTTCATCTCTGATCTTTATAAAAGCTTTCGCAAATAGGAGCTTGGTTCAAAATATAATCCTGACAGCAAAGAGAAGAAATTTCTCAGGCGTAATCTTCCCACTAACATTTTTACCATATCACCTCCATCGAAATCCTCCAAACTACACCGCATCCCAAACTTTTCCTTAAATTTTTTGTCATGATATGCCTGACCATGATGAATCTATATAAACTTAGATCTTTCTTAGAAGTATCACTGAATACTAACAATATTTCTGATCCATTAGAGATTGACAAAATTAGCACTGATGACAATATATTCTTTAATTTCTAAAAAATTTTATCTCAAGTATCATTTCAAATGAATACCGATCGCTTCCATTCCAAGTGTGCCAATGACATTGCGATCCTCAAAAAAATCTCAACAAATCTCCCATCAAAACCAACCATATCCAAGAAACTCTGCACCCCTGCGACCCTAATCGATCTTTTCCAATTTGCCACTACTTTCATTTTCTTCAAATTCTTAAATATCACCTTTAGAAACATATAACCCAAAATGATGCTATTTCTAACCATAATTCACACCCTTTCAATGTTGACAAACAATTGCCCTCTCAGCAAAATCTTGACATGAAAGTTGTCTTATACACATTCTTTCACTTAATCCTCAACTAATGATACTCCGAACACAACTCAATCTTAGAGAAAAGCTTCTTGGAATTGATCAAACAAATCCTTGATTTTTAGGAGGTGTTACATATTCGATTCCTAAATAATCCAAATATAAACCCATTGATCCATCTTTCTTCACCCAAGAGCACTGAAGCGTGTCACACCAATATACATGGCCGAACAAAACCTTTCTTTAATAGATTCTACAATTGTTGTTTCAATTCTTTCAACTCAAAAGGGACCACCCTATACAGCGCCTTCAAATCAAGCGCATATCCATGCATAACATTGATAGCAAATTCGATCTTTCGATCAAAAAATAATCAAGTCAAATCCTTTGAAAAAAACATCTTTAAACTCGCAGATGACTGAAATGTGCTCAATGGTCATAGAATAACTCTCGGATATGACTATATATACAAGATAAGCTTGGCACACCTCTCTCAACAAATGATTCGCGCACAACGCCAATATCAATCTTAAAACCTTATAGTCCTTCTTTAGAACTCAGATGACTCATAACCCGAAATGTAGAACAAAATGGTCTTACTAAAGTACTCTTCCACAATTGAGGAACCGATTCTAACATTATGAGTTGTAACTGCAAATACTTTGCCTGGAACAGTCTAACTTCTATCTGGACATTTGGTATCCGATGAATTATTTAACAAATGGCCTATCTGGCTGCAATTAAAACAGACCCTATTTTGACGACAGCAAACTTATCTCATGTGCCTTTTCCCACAAAATTTGTAGGTAAACTTCGTATATTAGAATTTCGGATAAAAAAACTCTGTTTCATCTAACTTTTCCTGATCTTATTCTTTGGAGAATAAACGAGTCCATCTTTCGAGCTCTGACCCCGACACTCTAATTTCTTCAGGAAAGAATTCTTCCGGAGCTACTTCTAATCAATCAACAAAGCCTGATCCAACTCCTCATCATAAGTCCAAAGTTGGAATAGCACTATCTGCTTTCGAATTAAATCTTAAAGTCCTCAATTTCTATCCTACTTCAACAAATCTTTTAGATTCTTCAATCTCTTCTTAAACGTTGCCTCAGGAGGCCAAACCTCATGCTCTTCACTCGTGGATTCTTTAATGATGAAGGAATTACGGAGACAATTATCCACTCAATCATAACGATAAGTGGGAATGGACAATCATTAAGTCTCTCCCTCGCTCCTACGAAGTTTCAAACCCCTACATGATCAGCATCGCCGTTGCCAACAAAATCAAACTTACACTCCTTTGTCCTTTTCCAGGTAGAGGTTGTTCACCGTAAACTCTATAGCTCCTCCACTCAAACAAAGACAGAAGGCATCGTAGTGTAAACTCCTAATGCAATTCTATTTCCTAAACACCATATTATGTATATGGACTAAGAACGGGTCTACCTACCTTGCGAAGAGAAACAAGTTGACTTAGTATGAGTTTCTTTATCTTCATCTACAATTTTCAATCTTGACGAGTCTTCTTTTCCTCACTCGAACACAATAACCACTCTCAACTTAACTTTTGAGGAAACAATCGGGGTTTACCGACCAAGGAAATGAACTTCCACAAAATTATAGGCTTGCATTATATTTGTACTCCTCTAATATGTCTCTTGAAAGACATTCTGAATCATCTTTTCATTCTCTTGGCCTAAGATAAGGAGCTGGAAGTCCCACCATCGGTTCACCCATAACTATTCGGCCATCATTTATTGCATATTGACCCACCAGAGGTCTCGGACCACCACAGTCCCACACAAATATTTTCATTCTTGCCTTTCATTACCTTCGCTCCACCACCTACCTCTTTCTCGGCCAAAACTTTCTTCTACCCCGAGAAATTCCGGATCAGCTCACTCCATATCTTACCTCTACCCGATGAGATTTCAAATCGGCACAATTTAAGGCTGCTACTTCTTTTCCGAAATTGTAAAGCCCAACAAAAACTCAACATATCAGTAGAAACCAAATAAAATTCTCCTACCACTATATCAATCCACCCATTATGTTGCTCATGCGACTCGTCATAATAAAATGATCATCCTTTCGATCTAAACGTAAGCCTCCACAGCTCAAATTTTCTACTATTTGGTAGTAGCAGTACTTATTACGCCCAAATATTTAATCAATTATTTATCCAAAATGACCCAAAATATTTCTCTTTATGACTTTTCTTTGATACTATTTTCTTACGAATCCAAACCAAATAGATCAAATTAATAAATAATTAATTCTAAGATAACAGAATGATAAATTTTAAATTGAGTGTGACACAACAAATATACAAAAATGTTCCATCATCGAAAAAATAAATAAATAATATAAATCGATCCAAAACTCAATACAGGACCTCCTCGAACAATTGTCCGAATAATATAAAAATGACCTACTCTAAACATAGTTGCAAGAGAGATAACCAAATAATGATAACAACTCATCCACATAATGAAATGAATCCAACAAATCTCTATATACAGCCCAAAGGCCTACATTCGGCCGATTCTAAAATCTCAATGATAATCCAAACAAAACCATCCATAAATCGATATACAACAGATGCCATTTATCTAAATAAATGTGATACTCATCGAAAATTGTGATACCACGCCGAATGTTAATTCTATTCCTGCAATATTGCCCAATTCTCTGCACTGAATGGATAAAATATAAAATATAAGTTTAGAACTCAATAAGTATTATATATGAACAAATAGGTCCAATAAATCAGAGGGACGATCAAGGAATAAATAACAAATCAGAAAACATTTATAAATTAAAGTCATTGATACAAAAATCCAATCATTAAATCCAAAATAAGAGTTAATATCTAAATCCAATAAAATTCAATATCCGAATCTAATAGTAATCTCATACTTAAATTAAATATCAAATCCAAACAAATGTCCAATCTAAAAAGAAACCCCTTGGGACATATATATATATAATAGAAGTTATCCAAATCGAATCTAATAAGCAGATGTCCAATCCAAAATTCAATCTAAGTCCAAATGTAAGACCCGATCAACTCATGATCTGGGATAGATCTAATAGCCAGATAATCCAATCCCGTGCGTAGAACTAAAGTAGTATCGTAACAAATAGTCCAAATGTCTATATCAAAATATATATTTAAAATTAATGTACAAGACATACTAAAATCCATCTGTGGGCAAAATCGATGAATATCAAATTCAAGTCCAAAATTCAAATCTAAACATCCAAATCTATATAGAAAAACAAAACATGCACCAAATATAAGTTTCGATTATTTAAAGACTAGCTTGAGGAAAATGTTACTCTTGACCCGATAACCTTAGGCCAAATTAAATGCAGGTAAGGCCAGTATGCTAGGCCACTTATATATTTTATCTCCCATAAGTAAGGTTGCTCACTATGTTTTACCACCTGTGACTTTAGATATAATTTCTCAAGTTGTCAGATATATTAGAATGTCCGAATATATTATAAAATCTAATCAAATATTCAAATGAGAAGGATTACTACGCTCAAATTTTTCCTACTAATAAAAAGAAATTTATAATAATAAATATCTCCCCATTGGAAGCTAACAAGAATATCCAATATCTAAATCTAAATGTAATGACCACAATTCGACACATGTATGTTAAAATGCACGGCCTATGTAAGTTTCATACATATTTCTATATACACATATTGATATAAATATATACAGTGTCCGAAAATCACCCATTTTTTTAGAAAATTACATAGTCCTCAAATATTAATAGAAACAGAATAAATACCTTAATTGACCGATAAAAATGTCATACATGCCCAAGAAAATAAACGAAGTGTACCCACGGATTAAAAACCTTCAAATAGGAACAAAAATACATCAGATATGAAATCAGACAAATGATAGGGTTATATGATATTTGTCTCGATTTTATATCAAGCAGATCGGAAGAAATGATACTCTAAGATACCCGAACGGAGCTTTCTCTCTCTTGTCGGCACGTCCATTCTCTCTCTACTTGTGCGGTTGCCTTCTCTCCCTCTCTCTTGCATGGACTCTCTGCCACATGCCGCTGCCGTTGCTCCTCCTACGGCCACTGCAGTGGCTCCTCCTACGGCCACTGCAGCGGCTCCTCCTACAGCCGTCGTCGACCATCGACGCACAGTCTCCTCTGCGCGTCGCCGCTAATGCCTCCAATGGCCACCACCGACCTCCTCGATAATCTCTCCTCATTGGGCACCGTCGTCGATCTACGCTCCTATAGCCACTGCTGACCAGCCGCACGTCACCCCCTCGCCACTTACTGCCACCAATCTATCTCCTCTTTTCTCCTCCTCCCCTCGCATTGCCCGCAGCTGCTCGCTCCCTCGCTCTCTCTTTCTCACCTTCTCTTCCCCTTTCTTTTTACGTTTTTCTTTTCCTTCTACCCTGCGCTCGATTTTTCATCTTTTTTATTTTCCATCTTTTCTTGAAAACCAACACTAGGTTCCCCCCGTTGTTTTTCATTTTCATTTTCTTTTTATATAAATATATATATTATATCCAATAAGCGTCACTCAGGCGCACTTCGAGTGCCACACCACAATTTTGATTTTTTTATTCAAAATTTTATAATATTTAATTAATTTTGAAACACTCGAATCATCTAAAATCATAATAAATATTAAAATAATCCAAATAAAAATTCATAATATTACATTTTTATTATGTGTGAAGATGTAATCAACATGGTTAATCATGAAATAAGTTAGGTGATCAATAGTTGTGCATCATTCTAAATAATATCTAGAAGAAAATTCTTCACATCTTCTACTTATTAAAAATTTCAGAGTGTAAAAGATGGGCAATGGTGGATTTTTTGGGTCGTAGGTTGTGGTGTCCTATACTTGACTACCAGCAATGGCATGAAGTTAGTTTTGAGGGATGTATAATACTTTTTAGATATCCGGTTGAATATCATTTTGGCTTATAAGCTTGATGATGAAGGGTTTTGTAACTCTTTTTGTGAAGGCTCATGAAACTTATTAAAGGTTATCTAATAGTGGCACGTGAAAAGAAACTTTCTAGCTTGTGTGATGTCCCTGGCATGAGAAGATAATAATTATTAATAAATAAATTTGAATAAAAATTTTTTTCTTAAATGAACAAAATATAAATAAATTACCCAAAGTCGGGTTATACTTAATGAACCCAAAGACCAAAATTTTATAAAGACCACAAATCATAACAAATATATGATCTAACTGTATTAACCCTATCTAGTCTTCAAACAACAATAACAAAACAAGTTCGATACATGACATCCCGTAAGGAAAAGAATCTAATAAATATCGAAATTATATAGACCCAAAATAAATAAATTGAACGATAATCTTAACGTAAATCCTAAAATTATACACACTGTAATAAATAAAATATACAATAATCTTTAAATACTAAACCCACACACATATCCCAAGACAAATCAAATATAAATCAAAATACAAAATATAAAAACCAAATCTTCAAGTATACTCCATCCAAACCCTACAAATATCTAATACCCTATAATCTAAAATGATAAAAAAAAAAAGGATAAATCATGAGTCTAAAATTTAATATGTATCAATATATATAATAACGATCACAAATTCATAAAAAAGAATGAAGAAATAACAAATAATAAAATATATATAAAATTTAATATGTCAAATGTCTAAAAATGTTAAATGTCTAAATATCAAATATTCAAATATCAAATGTTCAAATAATGAATATTCAAATATGATTATGTATGCAAATTTCGTTATCTATATACGAATATCAAATAATAAAAAATAGTACAAAATCGTCCAAATATCCAAATATCAAATGATTCCAAAAGTTAAAAAGTACAAAATCACATAAATTTGAATACTACTTCATAACCTATATATATCAAAAGATAAAAGTATTTTAAATATCAAATACAATATTAGTCAAAATCTCAAAATTTAAAATTTGCTAAACTCATAGAGCCAAGGGCCTAAATACTGATATTGATAAAGGATTACACATATTTGAGAAGATTAGACCGAAACATTTTTATTTAAACCAATAGACGGGCCATTTACATATACACCCTATGGATTTGTAATACTCAAGTTTAATATATTAAAATATATAAATATATTA